>BPLR01001908.1:0-151480 GCA_021605095.1 Caerostris extrusa
ACGTATTGCTAACTTAATTGCAGACTAAAAAAAAAAAAATTATTTATTTTTCGAATATCGATTTGCTTATACATATATATAATCGAATGGATATATATATACAGGGGGATTATAATTAAAAAGTCCCATTTCCAAAATGCTGTGTGTAAAAAAGAACCACTCGTCACAATGAGTTGAAATTTGAACTTGAAGATACTTGAAGAAGGGGAAAAACGGTATGGCATCAAGAAAAGTTCCAATAATGGTTCCACCGATTTTTCCATCCATTTTGGTATGAGCTGCCGTGGTGGATGGGCTTTCCACTGACAGTGTCACAACTGTTGGATGACTTGAAGTCATTTTTTTTCCCATCTGAAAACTGAAACAATCTAACGCACTGAACACACAGTTGGTTTAATGTGCCATTCATGCAAAAAATATGTTGTCATTTCGATTCAAAATAACACTAGCAGCCGAATTCACTTTCTTTATGCAGCTTATAGCGCCATCTATTAATACACTTTGAAAATTTTTAATGCCGTACAGTTTCCCTCTTTCTTCAAGTATCTTCAGTTTTAAATTTGAACTCGTTGTGACGAGTTCTTTTTTACAACATTTTGAAAAATGCGACTTTTAATTATAATCGCCGTGTATGCAACATTTGTCTTTTTACAATTCCTACCATTAGTTCACACACTCGCTATATATATATGCTGTTCAAATTTTCAATCGTTCTTAAATACTTTTTTGTTCCTCCACTCAAGTTCGAATACATTTTTTTTTTAACTTGTAGTGGATGACACTTGATATTAACACATCAAGTTAAAAGTTAGTTTAAATATGAACTCGTTGTGACGAGTTCTTTTTACAACATTTTGAAAGTGCGACTTTTAATTATAATCGCCGTGTATGCTGTGAACATTTGTCTTTTACCTCCACCATTGTTCCACACACTCGCTATATATATATGCTGTTCAAATTTTCAATCGTTCTTAAATACTTTTGTTCCTCCACTCAAGTTCGAAATTTTTTTAACTTGTAGTGGATGACATGATATTAACACAGTTTTTCCAATATTAATTCATTCATGAAATTTAATTAATTAATTTTAGTTTTTTTTTAGATTTAAGTTGCATGTATCTCTCAACAGATGACGTCAGATAAACTTAAAAGAAATGAATGAAAATTATTTATAAAGGACTTTCTGCAACAGAGTGAAAAAAAGTAGGAATTGACTTAATTTTTTATATTACTTGTTTTTCATTACATTGCGACTCAGATATCGATATAGATCATATATGAATCATATAAACCAGGGATCTCAAACTTTTTCAGCCGTAGATATTGTTTACTCCAGTAAATACCAAGGGACAAAACCGTTTTAATTTTACTGCCATTATCTATAATTTCTAGACTAGTCTCCGAGTACACGCTCTGAGCGAGCATACGCTTACTAAATTCACTGGTTCAATTACTACAATTACTATTGTGTGTATCGACACGACCGTGACACTTGACGACATCTAGTGGTCAAAAGCGGAAAGAGTGTAGATATATAACTCCACCGAGGGTAACCGCGGGATGTTCACTAGTTTATAATGTTAGTGGGATTCATTTCAATTATTTGTTAGTTGTTATGCTTAAGATAAATTTTCTGCGTATTATACTTGTCATTGCTTTACCTAGAAAGTGAATAAAACCGAGTTATTATCATTCTGTGTTTTTTTTATCCAACTCATTACAGCAACAATAAGCTATTCGCTGTCGCGGGCCGGATGGATGACACTGGCGGGCCGGATTTGGTCGGCGGGTCGTAGTTTGGAGACCCCTGATATAGACTCAATAAAATTGCAGATGGTATATATGTAAAAGCGTGGGGTGGGAAAGGAGTGAGAAACGCTGCCTGGGGTGAGCAAGGAGGTGCAGGGAAGCTTACCGGGTCGTCGCAGAGGGAGGAGTGCGGCGAGGAGGGGCAACTCACCACGATGCCGGGGGCGGGGGAGTCGATGGTGATGCCGCTGTCCCGCATGGCGTCCTCGTCGTCGCGCGCCCTGCCCCGCGCGGGGCTGGAGGAGGCGGACGAGTTGCGGTGGATGGTGGGGTCGCTGTAGCTGGCGCCGTCCGAGATGTGCACCCCGGGGGGCAGGGCCGCCGACGCCAGGTCGCTCGTCGAGACGTTCGGGTGGCTCGCGCACAGCCGCTGCTGGCTGTGCAGCGCCGCCTTCCTGTAACACAAAATACAACAATCAGTACACAGAAATTCTTGTACCCATTGATTAAACTACTACTTAACAAGTAATATAAAATAAAATCTTTAAAGTCAATTCCTAGTTTTTTTTTTTTTGCAGAAAAGTCCTTTACAAATAAAGTTGAAATTTTCCTCTTACATGTGACGCCATCTATTGGTAGATACATGCAACTTAAATCTAATAAAAAATAAAATTTAATGAATTAATTAATATTTGAAAAAACTGTATTAACATCAAGTGTTCTCGACTGCAAGTTCAAAAAAATGTATTTGAACTTTGGAGGAATAAAAGTATTTTATGAACGATTGAAAATGTGAGCAAGATATATATAGGGAGAGTGTGAGCTAATAGAAGGAATTGAAAAATATCTCCACGTTAAAACAGAATTGTCTGTTTTATGTATGTTTTTTCTCTGTATGAAAGAGATCACCAAATATTTTTTAATTGCTTATCCATAAAACAAAAATAATTAAAAGATGTATTACCTATAATAATATACATATAATGAGTATATGAATTTTAATGTATATAAGTATATGAAAATTTATGTATATAAGTATATTAATATTAATATATATATATTTATATATAAGAAAATAATAAGTCGATGCACAGAGTCTGCTAGCTGTGCACGAGCAACAGTCTCATGTAAAATAATAAGTCGATTCACTTTCATGGTTCGCGTACAACCTATGCAACAGAAAAGCGTCCATTGGTACACAGCAATTCTTGTGTCCCATGGACGGGATTAGTTTATAAAATAATATCTCTACCTTAAAGCAGAATTGTAAGTTTTTTTGTATCCTTTGAAGGCGGCGATCAAAGATTTTTTAATCGCGTACCCATAAGACAAAAATAATTAAAAGATGTACCCCTTATAATAGTAAGTCTCGTGTGAAATAATAGGTCGATGCATTTTCGTGGCTCGCGCACAGCCTCTGCAACAAAAAACGTCCATTAGAGCACAATAATTTTTGTGCCCATTACACAAAACCAACATCCCCAAAATTTTTTAATCGTGTAGCCGTAAGATGGAAATAAATAAAAAATGTACCCCCTATAATATAAAACACAGTAAGTCTAGTGTGAAATAATGAGTCGATGCATTTTGGTGGCTACGAGAACTGCTAGTTCTGCATGATTAACACAAAAGCGCCCATTAGTATACAACAATTATTCATGGGGCAGGACTACTTTATAAATTAATATATCTACGTTAAAGCAGAAATTTAAGTTTTAAATATATTTTTGTACCTTTTAAAGAAGCGATTACCAACATTTTTAATCGCGTACTTCTAAGACGAGAATAATTAAAAGATGTACCCCCTATAATATAAAACATAGTAAGTCTCATGTAAAAAATAATAAGTCGATGCGTTTCCATGGCTCAAAAAACGCCCATTAGTACGCAACAATTCTTGTGCCCATGGGACAGGACTATTATAAGTTTAAATAATATATTTGTACCCTTTAAACCACTTTGTACTTTTATCACCAACATTTTTTAATCACATACTACCCCTAATACCCCTAAGACGACAATAGTGAGTTTTGCATACCGTATTTTGGACGCCCGTTAGCTTTTTCTCCCTAGCACGCATGCTCATAGGAAATTGCGCATGCGTATCTGTAATAATGTTTCCTCTGAGCATGCGCTAGGGAGAAAAAGCTAACGGGCGTCCAAAATACGGTATGCAAAACTCACTATTAATCAAAAGATATAACTTAATAATCAACCTTATCTTAATAGAGAATAATTAATAGACATTGACTCAGAACCTCGCACCCGTGTGATATTCAATCTTACTCTCGCAAGTAATCGAGAGTCGACGTCTTTGGTGTACTTCCATGTTTCTAGGGTACACATATCCACTTTTTGGAGACTACTGCTCTAAATAACAACTCAGGGACATATCGATTTTTTAAGTTTCTATTTTAGGCCCAGATTTATATTTTTATCCCGCTATATCCTAAGTGTTTACATTTTTACATTCATGTGGCAGGGCAAGTCTATTTCATAATTTCGCTACATAAAAGAATTATAAATTCGTAGTAAGTTTTCGTCAGAGCAAGCTCCGCTTTTGGCAGCTCAATCATCCTTTTCAATGCATTAAATATAATTTCCTATTTTCCCTTTTGAATATAATCGTATAATATGATCCTATTCTCCTTTTTTTTTTAAAAATTTATATTAATATTAATAAAAAAAAAAAGAAATAAATAAATTTTAAAAAATAAGGCATAACAATTCAATGGGCATAGAGCAAAAGCAATGCCTTCAATAATGAAGGACAATAAGTGTGGGTGCTCCACAGCCAAGAGCTTTGTTCATCTTTCAATTGATCTATGTTTTCGTATATCTTCTTAGTAGCAGCTGAATGGTATACTCATTGGCCTACTGCCCTTTTAATATTTTTTCAATTTCTTCTATTAGCTCACACTCTCCCTATATATATCTTGTTCACATTTTCAATCCTTCATAAAACACTTTTTATTCATCCACTCAAGTTTAAATACATTTTTTTCACTTGCAGTGGATGGCACTGGATGTGAATACAGTGTTTTCAAATATTAATTCAGTCATTAAATTTTATCAATTAATTTTAGTTTTTAGATTTAAGTTGCATATATCTACCCCTAGAGGGCGCCGGATAAACTTTAAAAAAATGAATGAAAATTGTTTATAAAGGACTTTCAGCAATAGAGTGAAAAAAAGTAGAATTCAATTAAATTTTTTTTTTATATTACTTGTTTATTATTAAGGATATTATTATTTTACTGCACTAATATACTGACTGACTCGATCTATATCATAAGTATTCAAATTTTTGCATTCATGAGACGGGACAATTCTATTTAATAATTTCTCTATATAAAAGGAATTATAAATTCTTAGTATGCTTTTTATATCCTCCAAGCAGCAACTCAATGATGTAATGTCTATTTATATTTCTATTAAGGATATTATTATTTTACTCCAATAATACACCGACTCGAAATATATCCTTAAGTGTTCACACTTTTTGCATTCACGAGACAGGACAAGTCTATTTAATATTTTCTCTATATAAAAAGAATTATAAATTCTTAGTATGTTTACGTATCTTCTTAGTAGCAATTCATTAGCGTATTGCCCCTGTATATTTTTTATAATTTTTTTTTTTTTTTTTTACCAGGAAATTACATTAATGGCAATTAATGGCAGGACAAATGGTGTATTGTTTTTAATTTTCTTAAAGGCTAACAGTTTATACAGTCCAGTCACATTAATGTGACCAGTCAAAAGCCAGAATATACACTCTTGTATATTTCTATGGTGTATGTGGTAAGTTTCTTTTATTTTCACTACTGCAATGAGCTGCCACCTGTCTTTAGGGATGGGTTATTTCACGTTGACGTCAGGTGGGTCACATTAATGTGACCACCTGTTAAAAGCCAGAATATACACTCTTGTATATTCTGGCTTTAAAGTGGAGTGTGGAATGTGGTATTAAGTGGAATTCTTTATATACACTCCACTGCAATGTGCTGCCACCTGTCTTTAGGAATGGGTTATTTCACGTTGACGTCGAAAGTAGGTGGGGTCACATTAATGTGACCACCTATCAAAAGCCAGAATATACACTCTTGTATATTCTGGCTTTAAGTGGAGTGTGGAATGTGGTATTAAGTGGAATTCTTTATATACACTCCACTGCAATGTGCTGCCACCTGTCTTTAGGAATGGGTTATTTCACGTTGACGTCGAAAGTAGGTGGGGGTCACATTAATGTGACCACCTGTCAAAAGCCAGAATATACACTCTTGTATATTCTGGCTTTAAATGGAGTGTGAATGTGGTATTAAGTGGAATTCTTTATATACACTCCACTGCAATGTGCTGCCACCTGTCTTTAGGAATGGGTTATTTCACGTTGACGTCGAAAGTAGGTGGGGGTCACATTAATATGACCACCTGTCAAAAGCCAGAATATACACTCTTGTATATTCTGGCTTTAAGTGAGTGTGGAATGTGGTATTAAGTGGAATTCTTTATATACACTCCACTGCAATGTGCTGCCACCTGTCTTTTTAGGGATGGGTTATTTCACGTTGACGTCCAAAGAAGGTGGGGTCACATTAATGTGACCACCTCTTAAAAGCCAGAATATACACTCTTGTATATTCTGGCTTTTAAGTGGAGTGTGGAATGTGGTATTAAGTGGAATTCTTTATATACACTCCACTGCAATGGGCTGCCACCTGCCTTTTGTGATGGGTTATTTCACGTTGACGTCGAAAAAGGTGGGGTCACATTAATGTGACCACCTGTTAAAAGCCAGAATATACACTCTGTATATTCTGGCTTTAAAATATGGAGTGTGGAATGTGGTATTAAGTGGAATTCTTTATATACACTCCACTGCAATGGGCTGCCACCTACCTTTTGTGATGGGTTATTTCACGTTGACGTCGAAAGTAGGTGGGGGTCACATTAATGTTACTGGACTGTGTATTTTACACGATACATCGATTATTAGATCACAAGTGTTCACATTTTTTATATTCATATGATGGGATAATTGCATTTAATAATTCCTCTATATAAAAGCAGAATCATACATATTTATGATGATTTTTGTATTATTTAAATAGCAGCTCCATTTTTTTTTATTAAAGCCCAGAAATCTTATTTTACTCCACGTTTACACTAACAAGGTGTAGATAAGAAGTGTGGCAATGTCACAAAGTAAGTAAAAAGCACCTCCCATCGATAATCAGACTACCTGGTAGAAGTTTTCCTCTATACGACATGCAAATGTGGGGCAAAATTCCTAAAAGTTCTCGACGACACTATCCTTCCCTCGTCACCCGTCGGTGAGCTGTATATAGGACACGTAAGTAGTACATGTGTCCCACTGATGTGAAACAAAAAAGCCAAATATATATTTTCAGAATTCCTAAAAAACATTACATATAAAAGATATTTTTGCACAGAAAAAAAAATTAACACTATGCAGAAAGTTACTGTTTTTATTCAATTAAGTATGCACATTTCTACTGTTATTAAATGAGTTACTTTCTCAGTGAGGAGTTGCAAAAAATAAAAAGAATTTGATTAAAAAAACGGTATTTTAATCGATTTAATTGCAACGTAAAACTGTTTATTTTTAAAACTAATCTTTATTTTAATCAATAGAATTTGAAAAGGTGGAAAACATTCACAAATCAGAAAGGAGTACCAGACAGAGGTCATCTTTCCAACCAATTACAGCACTTTCGAATCTTTTTCAGGAGAACCTTTTTTAGGGGGAAGGAGACGTGGATATATTTGATAAATCTTCATGCATTTGGTTCTTCTTAATGATTTGTGAATTATTCTATCTTCAGACAAGCTGAGATAGTAATTAAAATATCAGCGGAAGAGTCATTTCTCAAATAAAGCGAATAAATAACTTTGATCAATTACACAATATAATTTTAATGAATAGCTATTAAAAAAATTTCAGGTTTACTTCGGAAAAAAAAACTGAACTAATTCTATGTAATGTTATATTAGAAATCGATTACAAAAATTAAGTATTATTAACTTGGCAATAAAGTACGTTCGATTTTTAGAATGTACTTAATGGTGAAATTAGTCGAAATTACTCTCATGCCGATCAATAACAACGATGGTAAAATAAAATCTCTCTTATTTGGAAATTAGATTACCAAATCCTATCTCAATTACATACTGCAGGAGAATTAATGAGTACATTTGCCTATTTTTGAACAAATAATTAGAGTTGGTTCAACATCATTTGATGAACCGCCCATTTTTTTTAAATAATTTATGTGATACACTATCACTGCTGAGGTGCAGTTCACTGAGGTACCGTCCTTTCAAATAGGATTCCAATATGCCTCTTCATTATTTTATTTAAACACTATTAACACGGCAACATCTGACATCAACGTCGTCAAGGGTAAAAGGTGGGATAACCTCAACAAACTGAAGAACTTCCCTAGGAGAATCGCCATTGCTACCTTCCGAATGGCTACGGGGCACGACTACCTACAAGAGCATCTTAACAGCTAACCTGCCCACTTTGCTCCGACTTTAACGGCACTGTAGATCATGTCCCATCCTGCAGTGCACTTGACGATGTCGACCAAGACAGAAGTTAAGAGGGGATGCCCAATCTTTACTAGCCAACACGGCGTAGAATAGCTTAGAGGACACGGGCGGGCGTTGACTGAACATAACATCTAATAACACACTCAACTCACACATAAATCCGTTATCCTGTTACAACATAATTTCCAAATCGGTTTATACCGATTCCAAATGAGATCTTGCCTCTGCCAATTCAATCTAATTCCAATCCATTCCTCCATAAGATAAGGAAGATAGATGTAATGGTTTCCCTTTTGCAGGAATTATCAAGTACCCATGATTCGAGTTGCAACACCATTAGCCAATGAGAGCGGAGAATATTTAATTGCAGAGTTTATTGCATATTTTACAAAAGCATTCTCCGTATTTAAATGAGCACAACAAAGTTGCTCGTCCCAGACTCATTTATTAATGTGCTTCTCATTTTATTAATAAAAATGCTGTAAGGATATTTTTGTTTATTTTTACTGTATAGAAGCATTGTTATAATTTATTTACTTTCACTTTTTCTATTCATATTGAAAGGAGCACAGCAAAGTTGTTCTGCATTATTTTATTTAAACACAATTAATATCACATCACACATAAATCTATAAAATCTATTTAAACCATAATATCCAAATTGGTTTATACCGATTCCAAAAGAGTTCTTGCTTCAGCCAATTCCAATTCCGATCTGATGCATTTTTCCCATAGGATAGGGAAGATACCTTCTTGTAAGGATTATCAAGTGCCCGTGGCTCGAGTTGCACAAAAAAAAAAAGGCAATTAGCCATAGAAATACATTTACTTTTATTCTCCTTTTATTATGATAACATATTTGTCATTCCTGTTGGTCCTTTTCCATTATTGTTGTCATTGCTATTCGAGTGAGGATGTTTACTTAGTATATTACCTATGCTCCTTTATATATTACTTAGTATAGTTTTATGCCCATATGAATGATTTCATTTTAATTAATTAATCAACAAATGTATTTAAAACGTCGGTAATTAACTAAGAATCATTCAATCTGGTCCAGCAAAATTTAATAAATATTAAATACCATGAATCATCGATTTATAGGGCAGGGTGAATTTCAAGGAAATTTTTTCCAAAATGTAATCTTATTCCAATCTTTAAATTCTTCGACAGTATTTGACCTTCAGTTTTGACTTCCTAGAAGCTAAATCAAAAAATAATAGTGCATAAGTGCGTTGCAACGAAAGGAAACTGTAAGTTCTCTATCAATCATCATTCTTAATAATTCTATCTCATAAACCGGTACTCAGCAAAAATTGTTTTCCATTCTTTTTTGTATCAATTTCAACCAATTCAGGGCTCTTGCTTTTAGTTTAAGGGTTTTTAGTTTTGTTTTTCAGTCTAAATAACAAATTTTCACACCCTGTCATTGAATATTTCGTACCAATTTTTGATTATTTTTCATCTGCCAATGCAATTCTTACTGTTCAACCTTTTCATTTTTGTATTTATCACATACACACACATTCTCCAGTGTCAATCATTAAAGTTAGAAGGCACCTTCATAAAGAGAATTCTTACATAAAATAGAATTCTCATAAACAGAACACAGCACCTTCATTCATAACATTTACGCCAGAGCAACAATTCGCAAGCCACTTGTAACAGATGTTAATGACAAACGTAGTCTACAGTGGTGCCACACTCACAAAAAAATGGTCGATGGATAAGTGGAAGAAAGTAATATGGTCTGACGAATCGTCTTTCACACTTTTCCCTACAACAGGACGGGTGTACGTTTGGAGGACACCCGCACAAGCGCATGTCGTGATTGTCTCGTCCCAACTGTCAAGCATTGAGGTGGATCTATCATGATATGGGCAGCTGTGTCGTGGTTTTCTGCTGGCACAATCGTAACCCTGAAAGGAAATTCCACTGGCGAGAAGCATAGAAAAATTTTAGCTGACCAGGTCCACCCTATGATGGAAACTTTGTTTCCTGCAAAAGAGATGGAATTTTTCAGGATGATAATGCACCCATCCATGCAGCGGGACTTGTCCAATCATGGTTTGATGAACACGAGGATGAAGTAAAACATCTACCTTGGCCTGCACAGTCACCCGCCCTCAGTATTATTTAACCATTATGTTCTATTTTAGAGGGTTCAATATGGAATCGATATCCTCCACCGGCATATTTCCCAGAACTTTCACAATATCCCCATGAAGAATGGTACAATATTCCTCTGAACACTATTCAGCACTTGTATGAATCGATTCCTAGGCGAATCCAAGCTGTATTACATGCCAAAGGCGGTCGTACACCATACTAATGAAGGATTCTTTATAAATCTATGGTGTTTCCATTATTTTGATAACCCCCTGTATATGTAAGGGAGTTCAAAACGTTTCCATTTAAAGTCCAGATTTGGTATGCCAGTCATGCAAAATCACCTTGAACATTTAATTTAGGCAATCATCCCACTGTTTCACCAGGTCGAATATACCTCTTTGGTAAAATTCCTCTTTTGCTGCTTGAAGAAGTCTCAGACTGCCTGTTGTTTTACCGGTTAAGAAGCCTCTCTCTTTCAGGTAGTAATCGCGATAGTTTTAAAAAATAACATGGAATTTAGAATGTTAAGAGATTTTTAAAAGTACGAAATAAAGCAGAAGTGGCCAACCCAAATGATCTTGCGAGCCACTTTGGAAATGTATCCTAACTTCGTGGGATGCATATAAAATTATATAACCCTCTATTAGATTTAGACCCACTATAGAAATTTTCTTGGAGTGAAAAACTGAAACAGAATCAGTTACTATTTTTGTGTTTACTATTATCCTTACATGTAAACATAGATAGTATAATAATAATGATACTAGACGCACATTGTAAAAAGAAATTTATAACACTAAAAAGAAAATATAAGAAATATATGAATATAAACGAAATAAAAAAAATGAAATCATTAAAACAATATTTATTTTACTATTGCGCTATTTGTTTCTCCACTCTTTCACTTAGCTTTTGCAAATCGATCTCAATTTTGATATTTACACATCGTAATGGGTGTTACAGGTTAGCGTCCGTTATGTTTGAAAGTGTTTTGTGTTCGGCCCATTTCATTTTCGAAAAAAAAAAAAAAAATTCGCAGATGTAAGTTGAACCAAAAGCGCTAACAACTTCAACTAAGAGTCTGATTTGCTCTGCTATCAACAATCAACTGTGTGTATCTAGGGATGGTCATTGCGTCCCTCAGGTCACTTAAAGTGAAACATAAAACCTGTTATATTAAATTAATATAATTTAATTATTCTCCGAACTCAGAACTGTAAACCCGTAAATAAAACAGGCAATATCTGTCATATGTTCACAAGAATATTATTTTAAAACCAAAGTTAATTTTTTTCTCATCATTTCGACAGTTGATTTTGAATATATGGATGCACACATAATGTATTTTTTAACACATTGGTTTCCACTACTTTGGCCATTATAAAATAAATATATTTTGTAAAAATCTGATAAATCTCACGGGCCGCAAAAATATTCAAGGCGGGCCTCACCACTGGTCTAAAATATTCTGAAGAAGCATGGAACTTTCCATTCAGAGTAGGAAGGCCTACTCGAACAACTGAACTGAAGAGAGATTTCATGGTGACAGAGTTGACATGTTTTTCAATTCCTTCTATTAGTTCACACTCTCCCTATATATATCTTGTTTACATTTTCAATCGTTCATGAAATACTTTTTTATTCATGCACTCATGTTCAAATATTTTTTTTTTTTTTGAACTTGTAGTGGATGACACTGGATGTTAATACAGTTTTTCAAATATTAATTCAGTAATTAAATTTAATTAATTAATTTTAATTTTTTTTATAATTTATGTTGCTTATATCTACCAATAGATGGCACCAGATAAACCTAAAAAATGAATGAAAATTATTTATAAAAGGATATTTCTGCAATAGAGTGAAAAAAAAAGTAGAATTGACTTTAAGATTTTTTCATATTACTTGTTTACACTTAACTACCCTTACTCTTTAAATTTCTAATTATTTATTTAATTTGTTGTTGCCAAGAATGGACATTCTAGGTTATTTACCATTAAAATAGCACATATTTATCAGGTACAGCTTTATCCAGTTATTTGTAACGAGCAATGCCAGAGTTTCTATGAAAACATTTTTAAATAAATATACATTGGCATTTTAAAATAAATATATTTTGTAAAAGTGTGATAAATCTCACGGGACGGAAAAATATTCAAGGTGGGCCACGGGTTGGCATTCCCGGAAATAAACAAGTAATAAAAAAAAAATTTTAAAGTCAATTCCTATTTTTTTTTCACTCATTGCAGAAATATCCTTTATAAATAATTTTCATTCATTTTTTTAAGTTTATCTGGGGCCATCTATTAGTAGATACATGCAACTTAAATCTTAAATAAAACTAAAATTAATTAATTAAATTTAATGAATGAATTAATATTTGAAAAAAACTGTATTAACATCCAGTGTCATCCACTACAAGTTTAAAAATGTATTTTGAACTGAAGTGTATGAATAAAAAGTGTTTTATGAACGATTGAAAATTTGAACAAGATATAGGGAGAGTGTGAGCTAAGAGAAGGAATTGAAAAAGCTTCCTGCCTTCTCAACTCCACAGGCAAGTACAGGATAATAACGAATAACAATCAACTGTACTTCTGTGTAATGGAATCCATTGATTGTTGTATAAACTAAGAAGAGGTAAAATTAAACGTTTGAGGAAACCCAATCGATAAATTGGCTTCTTTTTCCTCATCATACGAAACAGATTGATTAAAAGTCAAATTTTAGTATGACCTTCGTTCATGGCAATTTCTGAAGCTCATTTCGTAATTATCACTATTTTTTGATTTGACAGGGAAAAAAAGTGTGTTACGAGACGTTAGAATTAATGTTATTAAAGTTTTACAGAATGATTCTTTTACAGTTCTTATATAACACAAATAATATAAGTAAACGAGGAAACACAGTGTCTCAGATATTATCGGTGTTTCTTATAACTTTTTGGGTGTTTATTTGGACAAATAAAGTAAATCATAAATTTATTCAAGTAGAGTTTTATTATAAATCTCTAATTTTAAGAATTTAATGACATTTAGCAAAAATTTTAACTTAATTAATAGAGCAAACTAGCATTTTCCAAATATAAACATGAAAAAAACGACAACTAAATCGTGATAATCCCTACAATGTTAATTGTAGGAAAAAGTGAAAATATCTTTTGAGGGGCAGCAAAAAACGTTATTATAAGGTCTTGTAACTTTCCATATTATATTTATTGTTTACTTATTAGTACAAAGCTATTGGCTCGTACAAAAGAAAAAAATGTAACTTGCATAAATTTATACATTAACAAATCTAATATGAGTTGTCAAAGTTTCATGACTTCAGGTAATTATAGCAAAACATGCAATCCTTTGCGAAAAAACCTCTTATGTGATAGAAAAAAATTTGTGATAGAAAATTTTTCACATCAACACTGCAAATAGTAAATAATTTATAAATTTTAGAGGATAATGCGTATTGTAAATAATAGTGTTCCAGCAGAGTCGAGAATTATTTATTCGAATTTCAGGTGCTATTTTTCAATACTTATGTTGTGAATGTTTCCCACCTTGGATATGTCGTCAAAAGTGTCAGTTTTTTATCTGCGAAAATTAATCTGTTTAGCTTTGCAATAAGGAAATTTATTTTTTCAATTCGTTTCCCTTAATTTGCTAATATTTTGCAAAACATGGTCATAATAAAAGCCAATCAGAGACTACATTGGGCACTTTATATCAAAAATTAAATGAGATTTAGATGGAAGGCATTGCTCACATCTCATCGAGGAGTTGGAGGGACATTTTGGAACGGGTATTTCAGACAAATCTCGTGAAAAAGCTGTCGCTGAATGTAGACTTGTGGTGGGCCATGACTATTTGGCGAGCCATCTACACCGCATCTAGCCAAACTGCCTGCTCTGTGAGAAAGACGAGATCATGGTCAGGCACTCTATAGCAGGATGCCCGGCCTTGCATGCGAATCCCGAGGTGAAAAGATATATATTTTTTCTTTCTAATGCAGCTGGCAAACACTTAGACGTCTAGGCCTTAAGGCAAGCGCTGCACAGGCGTACTCACTTTGCATTACCCAGGGGGCGCGTGTAACTTAAAGATAAGACACGGAGTCACAATGCCCCGCAACGCTCTACGATCCTATTAGGACCGGAACCTACGCTTTAAAGTGGATTCGAACCACTACAAACATCCATGGCACCGCCGGGGACTCGAACCCGAAACCTGTGGTACCGAGCCCCAGAGCGCTAACCACTCGCCCATTCAGGTCCGGTGAAAAGATATTGGAGTGTTAGATCTTTGCTAATGAAACATTGCCTTTTTCTCTTATTGTTTTTCTTTTTTCTTGCATGTGTTTACATTTGATCTCGTATGAATTTTTCATTTTATCTTGCCATTCGAAATAAAAGAAAAGGACTAGACTGGATTAAATTATCGATTCGTATAGAGAAACTTAGAGTGGAGAGCTTTTTAATCATATTTTCACAGATTTATTTCATCTAGCAAAGACTGCACCTCCATTTTTAAACAAGAATATCCTATCAAAATGGTTCGATGCACAATATGGGTTTGATGGGTTTCAATCTAAAACTGGCTAAAAAGTACCTTATGAAATAAAAGTTTTTGCATAAGAAAATTTGAATTTGACGGAACTATGAAATATTTCATTCAATAAAAAGACATGTGTTATCCGAATATGCTCTATTTTAGAATTCAAAAAATCGAACAGAAAGTTACCGTATTTAAGGAGATTTTCTCTTTCATTATCGATCGGCTTTTTACTCCACTTAAAATTGTCATTTCTATCCGGGAGAACTTTTATGAATAACTGCACCACATTTGCGTATCGTATGGAAGAAAACAGGTTTTAATTCTTGTAGATGCGAAATTCTTTTACATTTTGTTACAATTGTCATCGTGTTCCAGGCGGGAGTACTCTGAAGATTTGTTCTAGAAAAGAGAAGCTGAAGTGGCATTTCTCATTCCATCGCCAAAGTTAAACCACAGGTGCTGTCAGTATTTAAAAAGATGACCAAGTAAGGACACTACGTATAACTTACTTTACTTCTGTTCGGAAAGGTGTGGTAGAGAACACGTGAGGTTTTATATTTGATTCGAAAGACGACAGGTAAAACCGCCGCGGAAGCTTTGGTTGCGCTTGGGGAAAAAAATGGAACCCTTTCATATCGGAATTGTGGCCAAGTTAGCTCTAATCTTTTATTCATTCAAATTTTTATAATCTTTTGTTTACATGAGAGTTTGACATCATATGCTGAAAGAATATGATTGGTTGTGACGTCGGGCACGGGTGTATAAAACCCATGAATGTGTGGGATTTATTAAGAGAAAGAGATGAAGAAAGGCCTTGCTGGTTGTCTGGTTGGTTGGTTGGTTTGCTGCATCACGATTTAATAATATTTAAGTTAAAATCAAAAATTTGGTATTTGTAAATTTTACCTTTTATTTTATATATATATATAATGAAAATTTGGGCCTGATGGCCGAGTGACTAGCGCTCTGGCACTCGATGCAGCAGGTTACGAGTTATGCCGCAGGTAATCTCATCGGTGCCATTGATGGTTGTAGTGATCCAGAATCCACTTTAAACAGTAGGACTTGACCCAATATGACTGTAGAGAGTTGGGAGTAGGGCTGGAAACCCTACCCCGCAAAAAAAGAAAATCATCTCCTGTCTCAAAATCTGTTAATAAGCAGGCGGCCTTGGCCACAAGGGGCTGTAGTATCAGAGAGATAGTCAGTTATTTAATAAAAAAATTTCTAAAATTAATTAAAAGTAGTAATTATTTCATCTTCTATACTGTACACCACTACAATCCTAAATTTTCTGACAGGAATGCTAGCTCCAATTGTTGATATCATAATACAGGTAGTGCAGTGCATTGTATCTTTTCACAGGCACAACCTGAAAAAACTGAATCTGCTACATCTGTATCGTTCTAAAAGCGAATGACCTCAAGGACAAATAGCCCAACATGGGAAAACATTTCTGTATTCATATTTATGTAAGTGATTATCAGGAATCACGTATTATCCTATTGCGAAATTTAGAAGCCATGCTTTCTTTGCATAAACCAATCAGCATGTATCAAATAGCATTTAATGTACTAAGCAACTTTTATGACAATTTTATTTTAATTGATAAATCACATGCGGTAAGGGAATGGAATAAATCAAAGTGAAAACGAAACAATGGAATTTTTTAAGCCCTACCGCAAAACTCTTAAATGGTAGGGATCGAGTAAATCATTTTTATAGTACCTAAGACAAACTAACTGGATATTTAAATGTTCAGAATGGATACTGTTCATTAATACCAGTCACAATTGTGTAATTCTTTTTGCTCAGTTCCATCCTGTTTTTTTAATGTTCCAAAAGTATTCACCTTTGAGATAATTTTTGGAACCATTTCTGATGATCTTAGCAATTTGTCATCAAGATTTGTTCTGTGCATCTCCAGGTTTTTGTAAAAGTTCTTCTCATAAAACATTATTAGTAAATAGTACAGATAATGGATACTTGATTTTCCGAAAATTATAGCAAAGATTTTTAAATTATCCGAAAATTTTGAAGAACTGATCGAAGAACAACGTTTAACAATTTTGCAGCTAGCACCTTTTTAATTGTCGAATTACCAAGTAACTAGGTTTCGGGTTCGAGCCCCGGCGGTGCAATGGTTGTTTGTAGCGGTTCGGAATCCACTTCAAACCGTAGATTTAACATGACTGTAGTGCGTAGGCCTGACAATCCTACCTCGTATAAAAGAACATCTCCCTGTCTCGAAATTCCGCTAGTTCCCTCCTCCCAAAGCTTAATTAAATAATAAGTAACCCATTAAAATGCATAATTTTGAGTTCATTTCAAAATTTTAGTGTGTATAACTTGAGACGCATGCTGCAATGAAGTGTTCATCTAATTGATAAAATTGTACAACATGTAGAATAGTAGACAGAAATCCCTCATAAAAGTATAAACTGTGTAAGTTTTTCATGAGATTGTCTGTTCAATAATTAAAAATTTTCGATGTGAAAATAACAAAAATTTTTTATCGTCTTTAATTTAAGTTGTTGTAATTTAAATAAATATAATGATGTTGATGTTACCATTTCAAAAGAAATTCTGACATATAATATAACACGCCGGTTTGCAAAACTGTAAAGTGTCTTATAATTCGCCAAAATGGACACTCTTTACAAATCGCAAAAATTCCAAAAGCATTATAAAATATTTTAATAATATACAATAAAGTCACTTTATAATTTCAAAAATTTATTGCATAGTCAAATTATGGGGAAAAGTACCACAAAAATTAGACGTTTTTTTTTTTTTTTTTTACCTCACCTAATTTTATTTTACTTTAATTAAATACATTCTCTATGTGGGCATCATTAGTTGGACAAAGCCCATAAAGATGAATTTTTTTCCATGTTCGCTGCAACATATTTTCATAAAATCAGAGGTGACAATGTCATTCTCTGCTTCAGATTGTTCATTTCCGTAACTTTGTTCTATACATGATATCGTTAACATAACAATAGATACTCCTCGCACACAAATCACTTTCCTCGACTTCTTTATGTGGAGTTATGTTAAAGATAATTTACAAAGAAACGAGACATGACTGATCTAAAGCACAGGATCATTGAGGACGATATGCTACAACGAACATGGCAAGAAATTGAATAAATTGATTGCTTCGAGCACCGCACAGCGTGATGTATAATATAACTAAATTTGAATGAATCAAAAATATATACATCTCTTTTTATAATAATATTCACTTGTCTTTAATTATAATTACTTGTCTTTTCATTACCATTGTAATGAATTCTTGAAATTTTAAAGATACTTTTGAACAACCTTTATGTTACCATTGCCAGATATTTGAATGTCCGGTCATTGGCAACCGGAATTCAAGGTAGAATTTTGCAGGGGGAGGGGTGTCCAGGATATACCACACGAAGGTAATCAATAATTTATATTTATGAGAACGAAAGGGAGAATTACTGTTCTTTAAAATGGCTTTCTGGGATCAGAGCCCCATTTTGCTGTCTAATAGAAGTCTCTAACAAAGATGTCGATGTTAGACATCGTTACCTCCAATCGACTCGTTTAATAACGCAGCAGATGAGATATCCCCAACAACGTTCTACTATCTTATGAGGACCGAGGCCTACCTTTAAAGTGGGATTCCGAACCCCCTACAAACATCCATGGCACCGCCGGGACTAGAATCCGAAAACCTGGTATTTAGCGCCAGAGGAGCCACTCGGCCATTCAGGCCCCTTTTTTTATTTAATAGATATATAAAATTTGATATAATAAATATATCTAAATATCTGGCGTTTAATATTTCAAAACCGAAAATTACTTTAGCTTTAACTTTTAATCATTTCAATTAGTGCACTGAAGCATATAACACACTATACGTGTATATCATAGTACACTATATTTCTTTCAATGAAAAATTTGCACGCATCATTGTAAAGGAAAAAAAAAAAATATTTTAAAGCAGGTCTCAAATTTAAACACAGTTTTGGTTTGTAGTTCTACGATCATTTTTGCCACTTTAGGTTAATTACACAGTGGCATGCAGTCTAACGTGTATTCCGAACCATTAACAAATATCCATGCCACCGCCAGGATTCAACCCGGAAGCCGGAGGTACTAAAGGGTAGAGTGCTAGCCAATTGGCAATCAGGCCTCTATTAACACCCGTAATTTCCGAATATAAGCCGAGAGTACTCTTTTTCTCGAAAAATTTACCCAAGAGTTCAAAACCCATATATAAGCCGAAATATAAATAATTACTGTAAGCTTCAAATATGTCGGCATGAGGATGAAAATGATGCAAAGTAGATAAAAAATAATGCAATATGTTCCATCAAATCACTGTGAACTACTTGGGATTTTTTTGGTTTTTGGCTTGTCGCTCTACGGTCATTTTTATGCACATTTTGGGATAATTAGACCGGGACCTACACTTTAACGTGGATTTCGAACTACAAACAAATATCCATGCCACTGCCAGGATTTAAACCCTGAAGCCTGTGGTATCAAAAGGCAAGAGCGCTGCCAATTGGCCATTAGGCCGCATGAACTATTCGGGAACTCGGATTCGGCCATTGAATGATTTATAGTTATATATATTTTTTTTTGTGTAAATGATCCATTCAAAACATCCAAAGAATAAAGCAATTTTTTATTTTTATGTGCTAATTATTTACAATATTCTGTTATTATTTCTGGTTTTACGTTTTTGGTACTTTTCCATTAGCCGGGCGCAAATTTCGCCAAATTCATATTTTTTATTTTGGCGACGACGCAACAAACCAGTAATATAAACAATTTCAACAATAAAAAACTCATTTTCATAAAACGAATGACACCCAAAAAAAGTAAGTTAAAAGATTCAGTAATTTTTCTTTTACATTGTTAATTAGGACATAAAAATAACAATGTATTAATTATTTACGGTATTCTATTATTATTTCTGGTTTTACGTTTTTGGTACTTTTCCATTAGCCGGGCGCAAATTTCGCCAAATTCTGATTTTCATTTTGGTGATAACGCAACAAACCAGCAATATAAACAATTTCAAAAATAAAAATAACTCGTTTTCATAAAAGGAATAACTCATATAATTTAAAATTAATTTTTTTAATGAACTTAAGAAATATAACCTAAAAGAAACAAAAGCATGCTATATTTAGTGATATTTGGCGATTTCTTGCTTGTGCCAGAGGAAAAAAATATTTACGTTTTTGGCGAGATTATCTGATCCGTATAGAAACCAATCTCAATAATTTGTTTTTAGAAAAAATCTAGAAATTTTGGATTTGTACACAGAAATACCTTTCAAAAGTTCTTTCCTAACGCTTCACCCAAAGTTCAAAACCCGTATATAAGCCGAAATAAAAATAATTACTGTAAGCAAATATGTCACCATTAGGAAAAATTGATGCAGTGTAGGTAAAAAAAGAATGCAATATGCTCCATCAAATCACTGTGAACTATTTGGGAACTCGAATTCGGCCATTAAATGATTTATAGTTATGATTATTTATTATTATTGCTATTTTTCTTTTGCTTTCTTTTCGAAACACCCAAAAGATTAAAGAAATTTTTTTTTACATTGTTATTTTTATACTAACTATTTACAACAATTCTGTTATTATTTCTGGTTTTACGTTTTGGTGCTTTTCCATTAGTTTGGAGCAAATATCCCCAAATTCATATTTTTCACTTAGGGCGACGACGAAGTAAAACAGCAATATAAACAATTTCAAAAATAAAAAACTCATTTTCATAAAACGAACAACTCATATAACTTAAAAATATTTTGATGAAGTTAAGAAATATAATCTAAAGAAATTTAAAAAAAAGCTATATTTAATGACATTTGGCGATTTATTTCTTGCACCAAAGGAAAAATACTTACGTTTTTGGCGAGATTACAAGATCCGTATATAAGCCGATCATTATAATTTAACTTTAGAAAAACTTCTACAAATGCTAGATTTATACACAGAAATACCTTTTTAAAAATACTTCCCCTAAAGCTTTATGTACTTTAAACTCAAATCGATAAATAAAAGCGGATTCAAATATAAGATCAGAACTTGTCTACAACAGAACAAACAAAATAAAGGATTCCGTACTTACAAAAAGCGAATGAAAAAAATTCCTTTTCTTCTCAGGCGCCATGTTCCACAAAAATCTCTTAACTATCTCACTGAGAAATGAGCAACTCGCTCGGCTACAGAAGCATTAAGAATACGAAATCTCCTGCTTTCGTATCGACATCGACATCTTCAAGATTCATATCTGGCGAATTGCGAAAAAAAACCCGAGTTTGATTCGAAAATTTGAAACAGAACAATGCGCATTGCTGCTCCCGATATAACTCTTTTTCCTTTTTCTCTTTTGAATGATAAGGCGATAAAAGACATTGCATTGCAACTTACCAATGCGTAGATCTTTCTAGTGCGTAGACGTCGCATCATTTGTAAGTTCGAGGATTTAACACTCGGCCGTATTTAATTCTATATAGCGTCTTAAGTAAAATGGTCACGAAAAATATAAATTCTGTTATTGCATTGTTACCATAGAAATACAAAATCCGATAATTCGTGTCAGACTGTAAGGTCACTCGATGGAATGTTTTTGTTTCTCTGGGTCAGTGGTTGTCACATTTTTAACCTTCCCTTTCCGGATAAGACAAAAAAAAAAAAAAAATTAAAAATGAAACCGTTCTGTTTTTTTAATTAAAATAATTGAAAATTATAATATTTTAGTATAGATGAATGTATGGCATTGGTACGTCATCTGAACTAGACCTATAACGCCTTCAAGAAGAGGCCCACTTTCAGTTTCATGGGAAAAATTTACAAGCATTATTATATAATTTAAGTTATATATATATATATATATATAGATAGATATAGAACACTATTCACAAAAATGAAAATTAAGGATGAAAATTAGATTACACAAATGTAGTTCATTCCAAGTTCGAACTTTTTCAGAATTCTCGAGCGTAAAAGACGAATCTAAACACCGGGCCTACGGCAGACCTTAACTACACACGGTGTGATTCACGAAACCCCAAGGGGTTCACTTTGAAATAAGGCAAAAAACTCCGGCCTATTTAGTCCTTTTTAGAGAAAAAAAACCGAACTTTTGGTCGACTCGTCGCAGAACTCTCTCTCTCTTCTTGACTAAAAATTTCCTTTATGACAATCCGTCAAGAGGGGCGGGGTCAGCTTCCCTCACTTCTCATTGGCGTCGACATTTCTCAGCTCATTGGCTATCACTCATCCCGATGGAACAGCTCATGGTATATCAATCGGTTGATATTCAATCTGTAATTGTAACGATCTGTGAAGGTCGCACAGACAATCGCTAATTTCCTGAGACTCATTACACATGACGCCGAATATCTGCTATCAGATTTGAGTGACAGGTTGTTCTCATTAGTACAATTGCACGTAATATAATTATGCCCAATAAAGTTCGTCTACTGTTAAATTTGAGTGATGGGTTTATTATATATTTTTTAAATAAAATGCATTTTCTCTCCTGTGAATGAAATGCCAATACTCTTCTCGTGAGAAAAAATGCTACAGCATGTTAGGTTTCTAAATGAAGTGTGCTTAATTCAGAAGTCGACAAGAAATACCAAAACGAATCTTCGGTGTCTATGATGGAATTGGGCACCATACATCTTCAGGCCGGAATATTTTTGTTGGACCAAAGAAATGCCAGAGGTTATGCCAGATTTGATTCTTAAGTATATTCCTTATGATTACGATGTAACGGACGTACCAATACGTCAGACTTTAAGGTCACTAGATGAAATGTTTTTGTTACTCTGGGTCAGTGGTTACCCATTTTTAACCTAAACCCTTCTGAATAAGACAATAAATAAATAAAAAATAGGTGGTGGTTATTATTTATTTTATTAACGTAATTGAAAAGTCTAATGTTTTAATATCGATGGATGGATATGATGTTAGATTTCAATACGAAAGGTGCTTAATTCAGAAGTCGACCAGAGACACCAAAACAAAGCTTCGGTATCTATTGTGAGATACCGACGGTGTATAGTGCCCAATCACTATACCGGCTTGCAGGTGTATAGTGATTGAGCACTATGCACCTGCAAGCCGGAATGTTTTTTCGTTACTACTAAAGAGGTGTAGGATGTTAGGCCAGATTTGATCCTTAAAGATGTTCCTTAAAATTGTGCTGCAACGAACGTACCAATTACGGAGTTCCTATATAAAAAATGCAACAAAAAGAATGTAGGTATTTGGGATGAATGTACCGTGAATACCTAATTCTGAATTAAATATTTAATTTCATAAAATGTAAAAATGATCGAAATAAATCATGCTGGCAAGGAAGGTTATTGACTAAGAGTATAAAGAAATTTAAGAGTGATAAATAAATTTGAACGAAAAATTAAGAAAAACAGAAAATAAAATTTAATATTTAAAATAAAATAGACAATTTCTAAAGTTAAGGGCTCGTTATTTTATGCATGTGTACAAATAGTAAAAGTGATGAAAAACCGGAATCCCAAGAATTTAAACTAGGTCAAAGATTTCAAAATTTAAATAAATAAATGAAAATAAATAAATAAATTACAAAAACTATCGATAGCCAATCTATGAATATTGCATAAGCATGGTAAGTTAAAATTGTAGTGGAACGATGTAGGCTCATAATAGCACCACGTGGTGCACTCTAGGTAACGTTGAATCTGCTACATCTATTCCGTTCTCGTAGTAATTGATATCAGTTGAAAGTATCCAGAATTCGAAAACAAAACCTATAGAGGATTTAATTTTTATTGAAATCATGTTCTAACATCCGAATAGAAAAATTATTTCAAAAACATTATTCTCAATGTATATTTGGATTTCATAAATTTTAACGGAGAAATGTCATCTTTGTTCTGTTGAAAATTCACATTGCTTTTCAATTCCTTCTATTAGCTCACACTCTCCCTATATCTATCTAGTTTAAATTTTCAATCGTTCATAAAATACTTTTTATTCATCCACTCCAGTTCAAATACATTTTTGAACTTGTAGTGGATGACACTGATAATAAAACAGTGTTTTTAAATATTAATTCAGTAATTAAATTTAATTAATTAATTATAATTTTTAGATGTAAGTTGCCTATATTTACCAATAGATGGCGCCAGATGTAAGAGGAAAATTTTAAACTTTATTTATAAAGAACTTTTCTCAATATAGTGGAAAAAAAGTAGGAATTGACTTGATTTTTTTTTTTTTATATTACTTGTTTAAAGTGCATTAAATATTCTAAAAAGACAGTTACAGGAATTTATATTGCAATGCGTAAAAAATGAGATCCATGAATTATCCTTGCTCTTCTTGATTATCAATTATCAATTTAACTATCCGGAAATTACCCTTTTGATCTAATCTTTTTTTAATATAAATGTTTTCTGGTATTTTATTTTGGACAGATTAATATTTAAAAATTATTCGCACATCCTTGCAGAGAGAGACACTGAGAGACACAGGAAGAAACAATTCGAAAATTCTACACGACAAAGGAATTAAGGAATCCAATTTTACTTTCAATTCTTCAACTGTACATCAATATTAATTCAGAACGTGATGATAATGTTGCAACAAATAATGACCTCTGCATAATATGACGACAGAAATTTCTCTCCAAGACAGACATTTTGGTTTTACCATAGCAAATAATTTTTAAGTAAGTGGAATCAGCGGTTTATAGCAACATCGAATTTACACCAGAATCAGAATGTGATGACAGTGCAACAAATAATGATCTCTACATCAATAATTACTCATTACATCATGATAATGTTGCAAAAAATAATGAAACCTACATCGATAATTATACAGAATGTTAGTGTTGCAACAAATAATTATTAAGTTCCAATTATCATTCAGAATGTGATGAAAAATAATGATCTCTACATAACATGATGACAGAAATATCTCTCCAAGACAGAAATTTGATTTTACCATACCAGATAATTTGTAAGTAAAAGGAATCAGCAGTTAATTACAGCATTGCATTTATATATATTAAACGTAAGAAAAAGTTTGCCTCGGTTTTGTTAATAAAACTAGCGATTATTTAATAACCTTTTACAAAGCTTTTATAAATCCTTCATAAATTCTCCGTACATCAATAATTATTCAGATTGTGATAAAAGTGTTTGATCTCTATATAATATGACGACAGAAATTTCTTTCCAAGACAGACATTTTGGTTTTACCATATCAACAAATTTCTAAATAAGATATTCAGCAGTTTTAACAACATTTCATTTATACTTATTAACCACAAGAAAAATAAAAGAGAAAAAAATCTACCTCTGTTTGTTGACAATGCTAGCAATCATTTAATAAATTTTTACAAAACCTGTGTACGTCAATAATCATTCAGAACGTGTTGGTAGTGTTGCAACAAATAATGATCTCTATATCAATAATTATTCAGAATGTGATGATAATGTTGCAACAAATAATGAACTCTACATCAGTAATTATTCAGAATGTGGTGATAGTCATCAAATAATAATCTCTACATAATATAATGACAGAAATTTCTCTCCAAGATAGACATTTTGGTGTTACCCAACCAAATAATTTTTAAGTAAGGGGAATCAGTAATCACCCAGAACACTTCCTACTATTTTATTTTGGACAAATTAATATGTATAAATTATTCGCCACCTCCTTGTTGAGACGAGACAATGGTTTTATCCTACCAAACAATTTTTATGTAAAGGGAATCAGTAGTTTAAAATAACATTGCATTTATTCACATTAACCGCAAGAAAAAATCGAAGAGGGAAAAATCTACGTCTCTTTTTTATTATAAAAAATCTTTATAAATTTTCAATAAACTCTATAACAAAGACTCCAGTTTTTCCTTTGTTTGACGACGAAGTGGTCTTTGCAAAATAAAATAAGGGCCCATGAAAGAATGTCTTTCATAAGCCCCAAAGAATGTCTTTCATGGTTTTCACTGCCCTTTCTAAGTGATTGCCATCGATCTATGGATTTTAAAAGTACACTCCTTAAGCTAAGCTAATTAATATTTTACGTATATTTAGAATTTTAAGGAAGCCATCAACGCCTTCAATGTAACTTCATTGATGTAAATTTCTACCTGACCTATTCATGTTTATTGTGATTGATAACATTTTAATGATACGATGATCCGTTTAATCGTATGGAAATAAATAGGAGAGTGCTTACATTCTGGAAATAAGAGAGTTCATTTAACATTCTACAATATCAATGTTATATGCATCCTACAGATAGCTTTGATATTGAACCAAACATGAGTAGGGGAAAATTATATTAAATAATGAATCCTGGTTCAGCTAACTATTTATCTTTGATGTATCTTAGAGAACTGAAAGAATTTGAGAACCAGAAAATGGAGAGCACCTCCAATCACTAAAAGTGAACTCAATCGTAGCGATTTAGGTAGTATTATATCGAATAGGCGCGTTGAGTCCCATGTCCTTGTCAGAGGCGACTGCTGTAATATATGGCAATAATATCTTGGAACCCTCCATCCGTGTTTTCAGTGGGTAAGCTGATCCAGATTTCTTTTAATGGATGACAACGCGTATCTACATACGGATCATCTGGACGGCAAATTTCTAGAAAGTTGGGATATTCGTTACATGTATTACACGCGATCGTGCGTATGTACCATAATTGTTGCAGTGTTATTTTTAATACTATATCACCATATGTTTATGCATAAATCTATCAAAATATATTCAGTAGTTATGAAAATGGGGCTTGATGGTCTAATTACTGGCGCTTTGTGCCACAGTTTTCAGGTGGCAATGCCATGGATGTTTTTAGTGGTTGGGAATCCACATTAAACCGTAGGTCTCGGTGTTGGGTGCAAGGCTAACTATCATACCACAAATAAAAGAAACACCTCTTGTCTCGAAATCTGCCAGTAGATAGACGGCCTTGGCCTACCATCGGGCTGTAGTGGCAATGAAGAAGAAGAAAGAAGAAGTTGTGGTGATAATCTATAAAAGATGTAGATACGTGGTATGTCAGTTAAAGTTAAGCCCAGATTTTACGTTTTTATACAAGCATTTCAAGAAGATATGCACTCGAGGGCACAATGTTAAATAATGCCAGCTAGCTGTATATCAACATGATGTGTTACAATTTCGTAAATCGTAAAATAAAATGATTTTGGTAGAGGTAAATTCCTCAAAAATTAACAATTACGTAAACAAATTGTACCTTAAAATGTAAATCATTTCTAATGCAAATCTTCTAGATGCAAGTTCTTCTAGAAGTCAAAATAATAATAATAATAAAAAGATGTAAAATTGTATTAGATTCGTTCTTTTACAAAATTAGAAATGAAACTCTGAATGGAAATTTGGCAACGTTGCAATTTCTTTAAAAATATAACAATTATAAAAAAAATAATTAAGAATGCAAAACATAATAAGTATTTAATAAGTATAATATGTAAGTATAAGTATTTCATAAGTATAATATGTAAGTATAAGTATTTTATAAGTGTAATATGTAAGTATAAGTATTTTATAAGTATAAAATAAGTTTTTCGGAGTTTCTATCAATAAAACAGCATCAAAATTGTTTTAGATCTTCAGAATGAAAAATAACGACACATACGTCTCTATCTGTGTATATATATAAAAAGAGAGAGAAAGAGAGAACA
The DNA here is from genome assembly GCA_021605095.1 of Caerostris extrusa. NCBI lineage: Eukaryota > Metazoa > Arthropoda > Arachnida > Araneae > Araneidae > Caerostris > Caerostris extrusa. The sequence continues at coordinate 27,708 of BPLR01001908.1, forward strand.
TGGACGAAATGTAATTGAAAGATCTGAAACGATAAGGATACATCTAGGGAAAACAGCGATTATGACAGCTTTTGGATCAATGTGGCACTGTTCCAGGGGAGGGGGATTGTCCATTAAAAAGCCGGAAAGAAGAAGCACAGCAGTCCACGTTGTTCAGTTTGAATGGCTGCCAAGGAAAAAAAAAAGGAGCTCCTAATTGTTTCCATTACGGAAGAAGAGCTTTTTTGGACAGCCGACAAGTAAACAGATATTTCCTACAAAATGGTTTTTACATGAATCGAGAACGGTTTGGCCTTTGCTTCTGGTCTTTACAGGCTTTATGGGGTTAGAAGTGGTTTCATGAATAACAAGTTATCGCTGATTTAAAAAGCGGGGCATTTTGGATTTAGATCCTTTGCTATGGAATGCTAGATACGTTGCAGATTCAAGGTGTCTTATGTTTACCGCATAATCTGACTTTAACATCCCCATCGGCGTATCTATAACGTTTTAAATCCAGTGAACAGTTTTCTATGCTACGGATTTATTATATCCATCGACACATAGAAAAGGAAAGTTTGATGTGTAGAAGAGAGCTGTTCCAGTTTAGAACAGGATCAAAAAACAATCAATCATTAAGAAAGATAATTAGAAAATTTCTGCATCATTCCGTAGTTGATTAAATCCAAATAAACCAAAATTAACTTCTATGCAAATTTTTTAATATATCGTCTGATGTATTTTTATGCAGAGATATGCTGTTATATTCATAAAATTAGTAACTAACGCCCCTGGCACTCGGTGCTGCAGGCTTCTGGTTTTTGAGTCCCGGTGGTCTGGTTTGAGTCCCTAATGGTTATTTGTAGGGGTTTGGGATCCACTTTAAACCGCAACCACTTTAAACCTTTTTGTCTAATATAACTGTAGAGCGTAGGACTAGCAACCTTACACTGTAAAAAGAAAACATCTCCTGTTTCGAAATCTGCCAGTAGGCAGATGGTCTTGGCCTCCATGGGGATGTTGGGCCAATGAAGAAAAAAATTATGTGGTTGTGATATAAAAATCGGGACTTGTAGTAATCCTTGACGATTCGTATTCTTGCAGTAAACAGCCTAATATGTAGCATTTTTTGAAATCATTAAAATTCAGAAAGTTAATTAAAAATATTCTATAATTAGGATACTAAATTGAATTTTTTTAAGTCTTTGTTTCCTCTTTCAAATTTTGTATTGGTATAAAGAATTTGCATACGAACTCTAATTATCTTAGAAATTGATTGGTTGGAAATTCTACTGTAATTTTTAAATTTTTGCACACAGGACTAGAACCAATTGTTTAAAATGTATTACGAACTTTAACAAGCATCTACAACACCTCTGAGATTCGAACCTTGTGGTAAAGGGCGCCAGAGATATAATAACTCGACCACCAGATTTCACTTATAATCTACAAGTCAAAATCTACAGCTTACTGTATGAAAGGGTATAATGCAAGCATGTCACACAAGAATCAATCAACACTCAGTAACAACATATAATATTTAAATTCTGAATAATAAGCAAGCAAGATTTCAACAATAGGTAATAAAAAGGGGTTAGGAAAACTAAATAGGTAATGAAGAACTGCAAAATTATGATTAAATAAAAGTCCAAATTACTATCAACGCGAAAATAATAAGTGCAAAAAAATTATTTTTCTCTTTCACTGGATCTAGTTTTTTAAAATTGTCCATCACTAGAATGAAAGTGCACCATAAAATCTTTACGATGTGGTTTTTTACATTTATTTCATGTGTACCACAAACAGCACAAGATTTTCTTTTGGACTGCACAAATTCTCTGTAAGCAGATCTGATTAGAAATTCTGAAATCCTCTTAATTTTTCTATATTTGGAATAAAAAATTAAATACATTCCAACATTGGCACTTAATTTTTAAAACAAATCTTCAGAAATTATTTGGTTTTTCATGAAATGGAATCAAACAATAGAAATTTTCACTCCATTCAAATTGAAGAGTAAAATATATGTATGCCCATCATGTATTCTCTTTTTCTTTTATTTTGCTCATGACTTTAACATTTTTTGAAAAAGTAGGAACATGTTGAAATAGATATCAGGAAATATTAAGCATTGTGTGGAATGTTGAATTTCATATTCAGTTATTCTGTATTGATGTCTCGAATATGGTTCTCTCCAGTTTGGAGCTTAAACAATAACAAGCTACAAAGTAAAAGGTTTTTCTTCCAAATGATTCCTTTTAATTGCGCTATATTCACAATTAATAGTATCATAGTGCTATAGCGTCTCACGAAAAAAATCCATGTAGTATTTAATTCAAAAAATAAAATGTAAGAAATTATGATACACTTAATCTATCCACCCAATAACAAACTATGACAAGTTGTCAAAAGAATGCGATTTTTTTACAGGCTGGAACTTTGGACTGCAGAATTGAAAACCTTGGTACAAAGGCTAAAGCACTAACCAATTGACCATCATTCCGCTAAATGATCGGAATTTCTATGTAATAACATGGATACAATATATAAGTTATATCTTACAATTGTATATGAACTATTGATGATCTGAACTTGCATAATGCATGTTAATGACATTGGTATTAAACTTATTTTCGTTCGACGAACACTCCTTTCTCAATAAGATAAAAACTATACTTTTTCTAAGAACAGTTTTAAATACATAAAACTAAGTTACTCTTTCGGCAAGATTTTACAAAATTTAAATTCATTAAGATTCATATAAATAAATCAATCATTCTATAGTCAATGTGAAAAAGAGTCACCCTTTAATAATTGAGTGAATTACTACAGTAGCAAGTGATGACTGTATACTGATCAAGTGACATTCTGATGCTGTTATGAAATAAGAACTGAAGAACTTTTTTTCTAGGTATGGAGAAACATTTAAATTTTAAGAAATGCTTTTTGTTACTTGTATGGATGATCAAGTCGGATCTTCTATCAATATCAATCTATAAGTGATATCACTTGTGATTCGTATGTGATTGGTTAATGTCTATTACATGGATTTTTAATCATGGTGATATCTGGCATACTACTGTGTCCAAAAAAGGAAGATCAATTTTCAATTTAAAATTCTCTGCGATTATGAAATTTCAATTTTTTTTCTCCTTTTAGATTGCTGGCACTGTCCTTGACATCTGTGTGAAATTTGACGTCAAAATATTCGTTAGTGTTTGACTTACGCTTGGCTTTCGGTCGGTTAAAAAGATCGGTCAATTCCATTTTGGGCCTCAAACGCGTCGAATCTCGATTGGTACCGAAAACATTGAATGCGCCAGCACCCACTGCATTGATTCTTCGTGACTTTTTCGCCAAAAATGAAGCATCTATTGTTCCACAACGACCGTATTCCCACCGTGCGACTTCTGGCTATTCCCTAAACTCAAAAGACCACTCCGGGAACTTAGTTAAGTCGATTGAAGAGATTCAACGTGAATCATCGCGCGCTTTGAAGGCCATCCCTGCCGATGACTTTTCAGCAAGCATTGAGGATTGGAAAAAAGTCGGCATAAGTGCATTGTGTACGGAGAGGATTACCTTGAAGGCGATAAAATAAATTTGGAAGAATGTATAAAAAGAGTTTTGAAAAAAAAAAAAATAATTGCCCTTACTTTTTGGGTACAGTAGTATATTAGATTTAATGTATTTCCAGAACCGCTGGGCAGAAAGGAACTCACCCTTCAGACTAGCTTTAAAAAAAAAAATAATGTAAATCTATGCTGGAAATAGTGGACTCAAATAAATAGTAATAGTAATCAGTAAATAGTTGCATTATTATAAATAATGAAACCATTCTGAATGTTAAAGTTATTCACGCTCGATTGTCTGAGTGATTTACCCTACTAGGAAGTGAGGACAGTATACTGCAACATTTTAATGCTGTTGCAAAATAAAGAACTGATGAACGTTTTCTAGGTATGGAGAAACATTTAAATGATCAAAAATGGTTTATTATCATGCATAAATCTATACATGATATCACTTGTGATTGGTTAATGTCTATTGTATGGGTTTTTAATCCTAGTGATATCTGACATATATTAGATTTAATGTATCCCCATAACAACAGCATGGTAGAAAAGGAACTCACCCTTCGGACGAGTCGAAGTGCTTGTGTCGGCCGTGCTTCAGCTTGAACTTGCGCAGGGTGGAGATGACGGTGTGGATCTTCTTGCCGGACCGGAAGCCCAGGATCTTGCGGTAGGGGAGGAAGGGGGTTGCGGCGAAGGCGGCAGGGAGGAGTCGTCCTCCTCCTCCTGCGACCGGTGGCTCAGGTCGGTCTGGCTCTTGGCCTTGGGGCGCAGGAACTTCTTGCGCCGACGGACGCCGTCTTCGGGAGGGCTCTCGCCTGTCCAAGGAAAACATCCAAATTTCACTCATATGTTATTTTTCTTATATAATGTAAAAGGTTTAATATTTATTATCACGTGAGCATTTCACGAGAACAATTCAAAAAGCAAATTCTTTTAAAGGACACATTTTATTTTGCAAGTAGATATATGGATACATAATAAAGTTCTGGTAAGCATTACTTCATAACACAGTGTGTGCAAAAGTGTATTCTGCATATACAAAAATGGAAACCATTTTTACAAAGGACATATCTAAACCCTCCTTAAAGTCATGTAAAAGTGGCTTGCTGAAAATCTACATCGTTCGTGCAGGGTTTCTTTCCATGAAACGAAGAACATTCCGTGAGATATAAGAATAGAGTGCCAATAGTTTCTGTGAGGAGCGTATCATATTTTACACATCTTTCAATAAAAGACACATATTCAGAGAAAAGGATTCCACCAATAAAAGATTCATACGCATAGAAAAGAATCCACCAATAAAAATTCATACGCATAGAAAAGAATTTCATCAATACTGTAAAAGACTCATATCCAGAGAAAAGTATTCCATCAATAAAAGATACATATTTGAAACTATAAAAATGTCTTCCCTTTCATCCATTGCAACCTATTATGATATAGATACTACATTAAATGTTGTAATACGATGAATTGATCGACCTATATTTAAAAATCTAGAGTAATATTTCGTCGTAATAGGCGATCTAACATAACTAAGTCTGCTGAATTTGTTGTATTTACTTTTTAAAGTTACTAAGCAGAACACCAACATATCAAAAAATGACTTGATGATAAATTGCTTGTTGAGCAAAAACAAATAACTCATTGTTGGACATTTTCTTCGGTCAGTTTATCTGCTTTATTTTTTAATTATAATTTGTCTTTTATTCTTGAGTAACCCACCATGAAAAATCTTCTGAAGAAATGTCCGTCATTTGCAAATGTAATGTGATTAACGGAAGAAACGACTTGGTCTACGCATATTTAGCATTAATTGAATTGACCATGGACAACCAAAATAATAAATTCCCAGCAATTTCAAAACTGGCAACAATAGGTATTAAAGATATTATTTTTTTTTTTTTCTTTGATTAATAAATTAATTTTCTTTTACAAAGGATTTCAAAGTTATGATTACGTCCAGTATACAAATTGACAAAGCATTTTACCATTTACAAACTCGGTAGTTCGAAATATTAGTTCATAATTTTGCCTATTTTTTAAACAAAAACTATATTCTCCCACAAAACTATATTTTATTCTTCTGCATCATTATTAAAGGTTGTCACAGAGGCTAGCGAATGTATATCTCGCTTTTAAAAATTTAACAAACATTAATACCTGAATCAATTCGTCGGTATTATAGCCCAAAATTTCCTTGTCTCCAGATGTTTTTCTTTCTTCCCAATGCAGCTGGCAAACAAACATGGACGTCTTAGATGCCTTAAGGCAAATTCTGCACAGACGTTACTCACTTTGCACTACCCAGGGGGCGCGTGTAACTTGAAGATAAGCCACGGACGCGGAGTCACAATGCCCCCGCAACGCTCTACGATCCTATTAGACCGGGAACTACGGTTTAAAGTGGATTCCGAACCATTACACACATCCATGGCACCGCCGGGACTCGAACCCGAAACCTGTGGTACCGAGCTCCAGAGCGCTAGCCACTCGGCCATTCAGGCCCTGTCTCCACATGTTATTCACATAGATAACGGTTTTATATTCGATCAGGGAACAACACATCTTAATAAGAGACATTTTGTTATAATTCACCATCAAGTTACAGTGCAATGCTATGAGAGTCTGTTCATCTCTCCCATATATTAAGCAACAGTTCTAGCGTTCATTGTGCAATAATTTAATTTTCTTTTACAAATGATTTGATAGTTATGATTACATTCAGAATAAACAAATTAGCAAAACATTTAACAATTTACAAACTCTATTGTTTAAAATATCAGTTTATAATTTTACCAGCTGGGGCCTGAATGGCCGAGTGGCTAGCGCTCTGGTGCTCGTTACCACAGGTATCGGGTTCGAATCCCGTATACAATGATGCAATGAAGATACACTGCACTACCTGTATTATGATATCAACAATTGGAGCTAGCATTCCTGTCAGAAAATTTAGGATTGTAGTGGTGTACAGTATAGAAGATGAAATAATTACTACTTCTAATTAATTTTAGAAATTTTTTTTTATTAAATAACTGACTATCTCTTTGATACTACAGCCCCTTGTGGGCCAAGGCCGTCTGCTTATTAACAGATTTTGAGACAGGAGATGATTTTCTTTTTGCGGGGTAGGGTTTCCAGCCCTACTCCCAACTCTCTACAGTCATATTAGGCCAAGACCTACTGTTTAAAGTGGATTCTGGATCACTACAACCATCAATGGCTCCGATGAGATTACCTGCGGCATCGAGTGCCAGAGCGCTAGTCACTCAGCCATCAGGCCCAAATTTTCATTATATATATATATAAAATAAAAGGTAAAATTTACAAATACCAAATTTTGATTTTAACTTAAATATTATTAAATCATGATGCAGCAAACCAACCAGACAACCAGCAAGGCCTTTCTTCATCTCTTTCTCTTAATAAATCCCACACAATTCATGGGTTTTATACACCGTGCCGACGTCACAACCAATCATATTCTTTCAGCATATGATGTCAAACTCTCATGTAAACAAAAGATTATAAAAATTTGAATGAATAAAAGATTAGAGCTAACTTGGCCACAATTCCGATATGAAAGGGTTCCATTTTTCCCCAAGCGCAACCAAAGCTTCCGCGGCGGTTTTACCTGTCGTCTTTCGAATCAAATATAAAACCTCACGTGTTCTCTACCCACCTTTCGAACAGAAGTTGTAAAGTAAGTTATACGTAGTGTCCTTACTTGGTCATCTTTTAAATACTGACAGCACCTGTGGTTTAACTTTGGCGATGGAATGAGAAATGCCACTTCAGCTTCTCTTTTTCTAGAACAAATCTTCAGAGTATTCCCGCCTGGAACACGATGACAATTGTAACAAAATGTGTAAAGAGTTTCGCATCTACAATTAGGATGTCTGGTGAGAATTAAAACCCGTTTTCTTCCATACGATACGCAAATGTGGTGCAGTTATTCATAAAAGTTCTCCCGGATAGAAATGACAATTTTAAGTGGAGTAAAAAGCCGATCGATAATGAAAGAGAAAATCTCCTTAAATACGGTAACTTTCTGTTCGATTTTTGAATTCTAAAATAGAGCATATTCGGATAACACATGTCTTTTATTGAATGAAATATTTCATAGTTCCGTCAAATTCAAATTTTCTTATGCAAAAACTTTTATTTCATAAGGTACTTTTTTAGCCAGTTTTAGATAGAAACCCATCAAACCCATATTGTGCATCGAACCATTTTGATAGATATTCTTGTTTAAAAATGGAGGTGCAGCCTTGCTAGATGAAATAAATCTGTGAAAATATGATTAAAAAGCTCTCCACTCTAAGTTTCTCTATACGAATCGATAATTTAATCCAGTCTAGTCCTTTCTTTTATTTCGAATGGCAAGATAAAATGAAAAAATTCATACGAGATCAAATGTAAACACATGCAAGAAAAAGAAAACAATAAGAGAAAAGGCAATGTTTCATTAGCAAAGATCTAACACTCCAATATCTTTTCACCAGACCTGAATGGGCGAGTGGTTAGCGCTCTGGGGCTCGGTACCACAGGTTTCGGGTTCGAGTCCCGGCGGTGCCATGGATGTTTGTAGTGGTTCGGAACTTTAAAGCGTAGGTCCCGGTCCTAATAGGATCGTAGAGCGTTGCGGGGGCATTGTTACTCCGCGTCCGTGTCTTATCTTTAGTTACACGCGCCCCCTGGGTAATGCAAAGTGAGTAATGTCTGTGCAGCGCTTGCCTTAAGGCATCCAAGACCAAGCTGTCTAAGTGTTTGCCAGCTGCATTAGAACAAAAAAAAAAAATTTACCAGCTGACAGTTTTTATATTCTCCCACAAAATAATATTATATTCTTCTGTAACATCATTAAAAGTTTGTTACAGAGGGTACCAACTGTATATGTAACTATTAAATATTTAACAAATATTAGTACCTGGTTCCATTCATTGACATTATAACCCACATTTTCCTTGTCTTCTGATATTATTTATGTAAATAAAGTCTTTACATTCAATCGGGAAGGCGACCTATCTTAACAAAGGACATTTTGTTATGATACACCATCAAGTTACAGTGAAAACGTTGTCTACACGTTACAGTACATTGTCTGTATGTTGCTGTGTTGTGATTAATCCTCAGTGTCCTACGGTGCGGGACAAACATCCCATTAGTGATCTATTCATGGATGGACGGAAAAGGGGCAGCTTCTGTTGTGATGGGCACCCGTAGGAAGAAGTCTGACTTGGCTCCGTGACGCTCTTGCATTCATATGAGACCGGGATCTACGGTTTAAAATGGATTACGAACTACACAAACATCCATGGCAAACTCGAACCCAAAACCTGTGGTACCGAGCGCCAGAGAGCTAGCCACTCGACCATTCAAGCCCACTCTCTAATATTGTTGGTACGATTAGAAAGCTCCTGGTGTGACACCTCCTAATACCCCACTGGGAATATACTATGTACTTTACTTCTCCAGGAAAAGGTTGAGTAAACTGAAATGATAGCCTTGTGTTGCAGGCCATTAGATTGCCAACATGTACACACAGGTACACCTACGGTTTAAAGTGGATTCCGAAGCCCTACAAACATTGGCACCGTCGGGACTCGAACCCGAAGCCTGGGCAGCGCCGGAGCTCTAGACACTCGGTCATTCAGTCGCAGGGCACTGTCTTCACTGATCTGCTCATCCCTCCATATATTGAACAACAGTTCTAACATTCATCGTGCTACGAAGATGAATCACCTGTTGGCTTTATTCTATTGGCTGGAAAATTTATTCTCCAGCTAATTATTCGCAATTATCATTAGCCACGCGATCGTTTCAAATTACGAGGATTTCAAGGTGCAAATTACAAAAAAAAAAAAAAGTCGGGATGGAAGCAGACAGGTGAATTCCCGTGTCGAATCCTGCCACCGAACAAATGGATGGATTAATTAAGTAATCCGTATACTCAGAGGAGCGGGAGGGTGTAAACAGTGTAAAGTTCTCTAATTGGATGCTCATCTGATCATCCATTCTACTGCAAGAGAATGTTAAGCAGATGTATTACGAAATTAAAGCACATCATTTTGCGAAAATATTTAAGGCTTCATTTTGTGACTGTCGAAATCTTTGTATTCGTAAAAAAATTATTAATCAAAATGGCAATAGCGGCCGATTGGCTAGCACTCTGGCGTTTGGTACCACAGATTTTGGGGTTCGAATCCCGATGGTTCCATGGATGTTTGTAGTGGTTCGGAATCCACTTTAGGCCTGGTCTCATTTTACCGTAGAGCATCACATAGCCCAATCAGACTTCTCACCCACATCATTCTCCAACTGTAAATGGGCATCTCAGCTCTAGGCACAGTGATGTGGTGTGATGTGGTGTAGTAGTAGTAGTCGGAATCCACGTTAAACTGTAGGTCCCGTTCTAATTAGGCTAAAGTGTGCACAAAGTGACCGTTAGTGACAAACCAAATCAAACCATAATGACATTAGATTTATTGTGCTTATAAACAACTAACGGCATGCAATTTGTAAATCAGAAAACAAAAATCAAGTAGTTTAAAAATTTCCAACTTAGTAGTCAATGGAATAATTGACAACAATAATTACTACCGCGTGTACTCAATAACTAGAAATAAATTTATTATTATTTTTCCTTGTTTTCCAGAAAACTCCTCGTAAGTTTATTTCTCATTTTCTAGAAACCTAACGTCATAGAAATTATCTTTGGCAAAATCTATATTAAATATCCATTATAGAACAGAGACATACGCTAAAACAGAGTGTACGCAGTTTCGCTTTCATATAATCCTTACAAATAATTGCTTGTTACTAGTGATATCTTCGTATCCTTCGTATATTTGAATCTTTCCAATCTGGTAGTCACTGTAATAATTGACAACAACAATTATTACCGCCTGTACTCAATAACCACAAATAACTTTATCAGTCTTTTTCCTTGTTTTTCAGGAAACACCCGTAACATTTTTTAGAAAATTGACATCATAGAAATGACCTTTGGTGACATCAATAGTTTTAAAAATCCACTGCAGAACAAAGACGGACGCTAAATAAGAGAGTAAGCAGTTTCGCTTTCATATAATCCTTACAAATAATTGACTGTTGTACTCAGTCGTATCTTCCTATTCTGGCGGTGGCATGGGTGTCTGTGAGTGGTTCGGAATCCATGTTAAACTGTAAGTCCCGATCTAATTAGCCTAAAGTTTGAAAAAAAAAAAAAAATGACAAACCAAAGAGCGACAAACCAAACCAAACCATAATGGCATTAGATTTCTTGTATTTGTAAATAACTAACGGAGTGCAATTTTTAAATCGGAAAATAAAAAGGAAGTTATTTGAAACTTTCCAATTCAGTAGTCATTCGAATAATTGACAACAACAATTATTACCACAAGTACACAGTAACCACAAATAAAATACTGGTTTAATGAGCCTAAAGTGCGCACAGAATGACCGTAGAGTGACAAACCAAAACCAAACCATAATGGAATTAGATTTCTTGAGCTTGCAAATGACTAACGGCGTGCAATTTTTAAATCGGAAAACAAAAATCAAGTCAATTATTTCAATTTAATAGCCACTGGAATAATTGACAACAACAATTATTACCGCGTATATTCAGTAACCACAAATAAATTGATCAGTCTTTTGTTTTTCAGTTTTAAGTAATAAGTAAGTTTATTTTCCATTTTCAAAAAAAAAAAAATTGACATCATAGAAATGACCTACGGTGATGAAACACGTACTTCTAAAAGCCCACTGCAGAACAAAACATACGCTACTCAGTAGTATCTTCGTATTCTGGTGACGGAATGGATGCTTGTGAGTTGTTCGTAATCCCGTTAAACTCTAGGTCCCAGTCTAATTAGCCTAAAGATATGCAAAAAAATGACAGTAGAGTGGCAAACCAAATCAGTGGTATCCAATTAGCATGATGCATTCAAGTATGTGGAACTAACTCACTTTTCTCCGCACGTTCCTCCCATTTGTTATCCCTTCCACTGATTAGCGCCGACGGAGAGTGGAGCTATTTCGGGCTAATGTGATCCGGGGTGATTACAAGTTTCCAGAAACGAAAGGAGAAATCGACTCACTAATTGCTCGCCCGCCTGCAAATTTCTATGGAAAGCGAACGAGGCATTGCGGATATTTTGGCTTTCGATAAATAACTTATGTCTTGTCGTGTAACAGCATTTGAGTTCTCAGTTTTTATATTTTGTTTTAACGTAAATTCAATTCTTGACACGTAAGGGTATTAAGTATGTGCATGCTGGGGCCCTGAGACAAAGAGAATATCGCTCTGGCACTCAGTACCATAGGTTTCGGGTTCGAGTCCCGGCGATGCCATGGATGTTTGTAGTGGTTCGGAATCCACTTTAAACGGTATGTCTCGGACTAATATGATCATAGAGCATTGTGAGGGTAGTGTGACTCGCGTCCATAGCATATCTTCAAGCTATACGGGCCGCATGGGTAGTGCTAAAAGATTAACTGTAAAGCCAAGCTGCATTAAAACAACAGTATGTACATGCTCACTTTTTAAATTTAATACATTTTTGTAAATTTCATGCAATTACATCTGTTGTTATTGTTGTTATCGTGCCCCTCATGGAAGGAGGGAAGAGGGGTGCAGCTTCTGTTCTGATGGAGGACCCGTAGGTAGAAGTCTGTCTTCTGCTCCGTGTCGTTCTTACAGTCATATTAGACCGGGACCTACGGCTTAAAGTGGATTCCGAACCACTACAAACATCCATGGCACCGCCGGGACTCGAACCCGAAACCTGTGGCCCCTAGTGCCAGAGAGCCAGACACTCGGCCATTCAGGACCAATTACATATATTGTAGGGAATGAAAATAATACATGTTTTACTAATTTTGACTTGGAGGGGCCTGATGAATAGAACGTTGAGTTTAAGTAATGGAACGAAAGACAACTAGCGAGGCTGAGGCGAAACTAGTTAATGTTCGGGACGTACAAGATAGATTTTTAAGCCAGTAAGTCTTTTCAAACTCATATAAGGAGCATACAGCATAAATGCTATTTTTGACTGTCCAAATTGTGGTGCCACAGCGTGTGTGTGTATCAAGCACCTTAAGGAAACTAAATATGCTATATATCCATTACTCAAATAACAAATAGATTTACATCCAAATGCCTTACATTTGAAAACAGCGTTATGTTAATGTCTTACGATAACTTTTCAAAACATTTATTATTTTTTTTTGTATTAATGCTTAAATTATGATTGAAAGTTAATTTTTATACAACTTACCCTATAAATATGCTCTCAATCATTATTCATATCTCAAAAAAGGAATCTCCATTGTACTTTAAGGAAAAATTGCTTATTCATTATTAAGTCATTGAAGAAAAAAATATGATTATATAGGAAAGAAGCAAAGTTCTATCTAAATTATACCATTCAACAATCTTTCTATCAATATCTCATGTTAATTTAATCGTTTTCCGCCTTTATATAAAATTGTTAATACAATTTATCACATAAATATGTTTCCAATCATCAATATCCTTGAAAAAACACTTCGCTGCATACTCTTCAAGTGTGAAGTCATAATAAACAAAGTAATATACATAAAAAAAAAAATTAAAGTAAATTCCTACTTTTTTTTTTTCACTCTATTGCAGAAAGTCTCTTATAAATATTTTTCATTCATTTTTTTTAAGTTTCTTTGGCGCCATCTATTGGTGCATATATGCAACTTAAATCTAAAAAAAAAAACCTAAAATGAATGAATTAAATTTAATGAATGAATTAATATTTGAAAAAACTGAGTTAACATCCAGTGTCATCCACTACAAGTTTTAAAAAATGTATTTGAACTCGAGTGGATGAATACAAAGTATTTTATGAACGATTGAAAATGTGAACAAGATATATATAGGGAGAGTGTGAGCTAATAGAAGGAATTGAAAAATGTTGCTGCAAGTAATACCATAAATAAGATTTTAATTCCTTCAATGAAACCAGGAATTAGTACTTTTATCACAAATCGTTCATAGGATCTAAAGAGAGGCAAATACAGTCCATTTATCCATATGAGCACTGATGTATGAGCGCATCAGGAACATTGGCGATATGCCCTACTTTGCACGATGTAAAAAGAAAATTGCAAAAAGAACTACAGGGGGCCACATGAAACCTACATGATTTCGAAAGTTAATTGTACTAAAACTGAGTCCTATAGATTTGTGGTATCATGAATAGCAATACAACTAGCTTATTTTGCTGCAAATGTTTATCAAACAGTGCAGAAAAAATGATTTCTTGCAGATAAAAATAAAGTTATCTTAAATCAGGTAAAACTAAAGACCAAAAAAAAAAAAAAAAAAAAATCAAGTCTTCGTCATTTTCATTTGACCCACACTGGCTTTGTTAATGAATCTTAAAACGAACTTTGAATTATTTCTAGACGATTGTAAAATGTATTTTTTTGAAGATATCAGAGTTTGTTTCCTGACACTAATGAAAAATATTGATTGAAAATTGAACATAATTATGAATAGATTCGCTTTAATAGCTCCTTTCTGATTTTATTTTATTTAATTATTTATTTTTTGTTAATGTTGGTACGAAACGTAAAATGCATGTGCAGTAATGTCTGGTAGCATATTATTTTTCATTGGTATTGGCATTGGTAATAGCATCATGACAAGGCAGTTTGCCTACTGGCAAATTTCGAAATAGGAGACTTTTTTTTTGTTACTGGGTAGGATTGTCAACCCTAAGCCCAACAGTTATATTAGACAGAGACTTGCGGCTTAGAGTATATTCCGAACTCCTACAAGCATCCATGGCAGTGCTGGGACTCGAACCTGAAACCTATAGTACCGAGCGCTAGTCACTCAGCCATTACGCCCCATTAAAAAAAATATGCTAATGAAATATATTACTAGAAAATAAGTGGAATAAAATGCCAAATGTTTTGAAAATAGAGAAATAATAAACTGAAAAATATATAGAGAAAAGGAGTGCGAATAGATTAATAGTCTAATAACATCCGCAAAGCATCTAATTCAATTGTGTGTGGTTTAAAAAAAAAAGATTAATCAAGAATTAATTCATTCTGATTTATCAAGTTGGTTGATTCCCTGAGAAAATGCTTTCCCATGTAAAACAACGAATCAAAAAAACAAAAGGCACTCTAGATAGATTAGGAGTGTTTTGTTGTTGGACAATAAAAAGGAAAAAAATTACCGATCGTCTTGCTGAGCGGGAATCATCATTTTTCACCTCATCGAAGTCTTCCTGGACAATGAATCGGTCAGAAACACACCCAGGGGGGTGGCTGTCCGGTCCAGTTGTGTTTTGTTAAATATTTAACATTTCAGTGAGTGTTGTTCTAATAGATGTCAATTTTTTTTATAGATCCACGGCTTTATTCCTGGTTTAGTTTTATTAAATTTTCATCAAATATTAGAGGTGACAAAAACGATGTAATCCTTGATCTGCCAAAAGGGAAAACAATATTGTATTTTAATTTATAACTTTTTTACGCAATTTTTTTTTCGGAATTAAATTTTCCGTATTGTGTAATCTTATTTTTAATGTTCTCTTTACATATTTGAAACAAATGAAAGCAATAAAAATTATTATAAAATAATTAATATATGGAATTTCAAATTCATATATTCTTGAAATAACTTACAGTTTAGTATGGTCTATTTAGTTTTCATAAACAGTTATGAAAACTAAACAGACCATACTAAACTGTAAGTTATTTCACTTGTTTATTAAACAAGTTTTATTTGTTGAGACTCCATTGGGGCCCCTTAAGCAAATTTTGTGTGTAATTCGAAATTTTGAAAGTATTGAATTATATTCCTTAAACTTAACAAACATCCATCATTTACGAGTATAAAAGAATTTGAAGTCGTCAGAAAATAACGAAGAGCTAAATTTCACTAAAATGCGATACAATCCTGTTTATATAAATACGATATGTCAGTATGACTGAACACAAGTGGGAAAAAAAAAGAAGTGTACATCGGATGAAGAATGAGCAACTGTTAGTGAAATTAAGTGCAACAATAATAAAAATAATGATGATAATAATTCATTAATTACTAAATAAACAAATAGACATAATAAAATGTTGTTTCTTATGCCACTTGTTCAAAAGCAATATTTAGACCAAGTCCATGGTTGTACTGTCTGTTTTGATGGAGTACACGTAGGTAGTAGTAGTCTGATTTGAACCTGTGTCGTTGAGGAAGGAGGGCACGACTTCCGAGAGAACTGTTAGGGGAAACTACCCCGCATTTGATTATCGTGTCAGTTTGGTTTGGCTTGTAGCTCTACAGTCATTTTGTGCACACTTTATGCTAATTAAACCGGGACGAGTCTCCTCGTGTTTTGAAAGAGTGTCTATAACGAAGTCACTAGCAGTGCACTACTACTGAAATACGAGTCGGGCACATAATAAATGCAAGCGTCGTTTGTCCCTGCAGGCCATTATAACCCGAAACCCACCCCCGCAATATCATAGGTGTTATATGGAATCTTAGCCCACCGTCTTTAATCCATGACGAAGATATCGGTTTGGAATTTATTATTATATAATTTATTATAATACAAGATTCATGGCGTTGGAATATATATAGATATGTTAATCGATTCAATGGTTGGTGTAAATGAAAGTGTTAATTTTCCCAGCAAATTTTTATATTCGGCACTAGTGCCAGGAATACCTTTTCATTGTTTAACATTAAAAATAAGATCACCCTTTATTTGTTGAGAAGATTCACCAAGATAATGTAATGAAACAAGAATGACATCGAATCAGTTATCAAACAATATAATTGAAGCGAAAATAATGTCAGGAAAAGATAAAGGAAAAATAATATTGTAATTGATGTAATTTACATAAAAACTTATTTGTAGTCTATGTAACTACTAAAGTAGGATAATTTTGCATTTTAAATTTTTGATAATTCCAGAAAAGAATATCTGTAGATATTCATAATTTTAATAATATTTATAAAAAAAATAATTTTGCGAGATCATATCATTTTATACTAATATTTTCCTGTGTTTTTCAAACTTCCTAGTTATATGAATCAGTATGCTAAAATTATACGAACTTGAAACGTAAAAAAAAAAAAAATTTTTTTTTCTTAATTAAATAAGAATAAAAGTTTTAACAATAAACACATTTTTGAAATTTTGGTAGATTAGTTTTCAAATATAGAAAATGCAACAAAGTCTAAAACGACTACTTAACAAAATCTGAAACGACTACTTAACAAAATCTGAAATGACTACTTAATAAAATTTGAAATGACTACTTAATAAAATATGAAATTATTACTTAACAAAATATAAAATTATTACTTAACAAAATTTAAAATTATTACTTAACAAAATATGAAATTATTACTTAACAAAATATGAAATTATTACTTAACAAACCTTGAAAATCACTACTTAATATTATCTGAAACGACTACTTAATAAAATCTGAAATTACTATTTAAACATTTTATTACGCATTGTCTCAAATTAATGTCTCAAGTTAACAGTTATGACAGTTAACAGTTATACAGTTAACATAATAATAAAAAAATGTACAGTTTTTACAGATAACACAATACTAGCGAGTTTTATTAAAGCTATAAAAACTTTACTGAAACTTTACAAATAAAACTTTATGAAACCCTTGAAACTCGTAACTTAAAATGGAAAAACAAAAATAGAAGCAATCAAGGGAAAAAGAAAGTATTTTCTTTAACAAAATAAAAAAAAATCTATTTATTTTATATATGCATAAAACTATAGATGAAAATTGAATTGAATAGGAATACGCTTGAAAAAAAAATCCTTTTTCAATATTTATCCTCCTAGCCAACTATGCTAGATGTTGACACATTTTACAATCGTTATTTGACTGCAACTCACAATAGATACGAATCTTTGATTTCTTGCACGTTAGCTGCGCGTATTATTGCTGGCCGAGGAATCTAAGCAGGGCCAGATTTAGATGAAAAGAGGCCCTAGGCTATTTCACTTATGAGGCCCTTTCATCTCCCATTTTTAAGTTTGTAAATTATATGAGAGGTAATAAAATACACCATTACTGTGATATACACTCAAGAGCCAAAACATTATGACCACCTGTCAATAACGAGTTGGCCATATATATATATATATATATATATATATATATATATTTCTATATATATATATATCCAGCAGTAGTTAAATACCACTTCCATCTGATCACGTGCCTTCCACGTCATCCAGGCGAGTTCATTGCAAAATGTAGGGTGGTCATAATGTTTTGGCTCTTGAGTGTATATCAATATTTTAAACGAAACATGTTGTGGTGGGTACTAATCTTTATAAAATATGTGTAAATAAATAATATAATAAATAAAAAAAAAGTCGAGAACACTGATTTGGACATTTATTCTCAGCACCCTATATACTACTTGTAACAATAACAAATCAAACATAACACACAACATTTACAAAGAAACAAAATTCAATGAATAAAAATCTTTGCCCACGAAAATAAAATATGCAATAAAATTATCATATTTTCTATCAAGTTAAATTAAATATATTCAATACATTGAAGATTAATGGCCCCTGTTGATCTTGAGGCCCTAGGCTGAAGCCTAGTTAGCCTATAGGAAAATCCAGCCCTGGATCTAAGCGATTCAAGCTAAACAGTCGAATAATATTGCAACTAAATATAAAAATTATTAAATATGCATCGACTAAATGCTGCCGACTAAATATGCATCGATTGTTTATATTATCGATTAAAATATTACGCATTTGAAATTGCAATAATTCAATAAAATTATTCTTACTTCATATGCACAGGCTTTTACGGAAAAAAACGATTTATATTTGTGTTGATTGTTTACAGAAAAATGAACATTAATATTTTATACATTTCGATTGTCAATGAAAAATACTTTGAATAATAATAATAATAATATTGTGTCCAAACAGTAAGACCAATTTTCAATTTAAATTCCCGGGCTTACAGAAATCTTTAGAGGTTGGGAGTGAAGGGGTCCGTGGGAGGTTTGACGTCAAAATATTTATTAGTGTTTGAGTTACGCTTGGCTTTGTGAGACGCTAAAAGTGATTCCGGCGATTTTTGAAATGTCGGAATTCATTGAGCAAAGAACTTGCATTACATTTTGTTTGCGGAAACGTATCGAATGTTGCAGAAAGCATTCGGTGAGCATTCCTATATCGGAAAGAAATGTTTACAAGTAGTATAAACAGTTCAAAGAAGGCGGAGAACGCGTTGAAGACGAAGAGCCCTCTGGTCAACCCTCAACCTCAACCGACCATTCTCACGTCCAAAAATTAAAGATTTGGTGATTGCAAACCATCGATTTACAATTAGAGACCTTGCTGATGATGTTGGAATTTCAAAAGAATCGGTCTATTCAATTTTGGGCCTGAAACGCGTCCAATCTCGATGGGTACCGAAAACACTGAATGAACCAGCTCGCACTGCGTTGATTTTTCGTGACTTTTTCACCAAAAATGAAACCCATATCGTTCCACAACTACCGTATTCACATGATTTAGCAGCTAAACTCAAAAGACCACTCCGTGGACAACGTTTTGAGTCGACTGAAGAGATTCAACGTGAATCGCCGCGAGCTTTGAAGGCTATCCTTGCAGATGACTTATTAACATGTATTGAGGATTGGGGGAAAAAAAGTTGGTGTAAGTGCATTGTGTCCGGAAGGGATTACTTTGAAGGCGATGAAATAAATTTGGAAGAATAAATAAAGAGTTTTTGAAAAAAAAAATAATTGGTTATACTTTTTAGGCACAGTAGTACATGCAAAATCACTTTGAACATTTAAATTAGGCAATCCTCCCACTGCTTCATATACCTGAATGCCCTGAATATACCTCTTTGGTAAAACTCCTCTTTCTGCTGCTTGAAGAAGTTTGAAACAGCGTACCTTTTAAGAAGCCTCTCTCTTTTAGGTGGCAATTTTGTAAAAAAAAAAATAATTGGTTTTACTTTTTCGACACAGTAGCATTTGTGTTGATTGTTTTCAGAACAAACGCACACTAATATTTCATACATTTCGATTGTTAATAAAAATTACTTTGATTATTAATTAATAATAATAATAATAACAATATTTCTATATAATATTCTAGAATAAAATATCTCTAAAACAACTTAACTGTATCAGCTCTATAACATAGAAGTAAGAAGTAATTTAAGTCATTCTTTGCTTTCTTGCACGTTAGCTGCGCGTATTATTCATGACCAAGGCATCTAAACAATTCAAGCTAAACAGTCGAATAATATCTAAATATTCATCGATTGTTTACATTATCATTTAAAATATTACACATTTGCAATTGTAATAATTGAGTAAAATTATTGTTTACTTTATGTGCACAATTTTTACGAAAAAAAGCTTTTTATTTGTGTTAATTGCTTTCAAAACAAATGCACATTAATATTTTATATATTTCTACTGTCAATGAAAAATAATTTCAAGAATAATAATAATAATAATAATGATTTCTATGAAATATTCCAGAATAAAATATCTCTAAAACAACTAAACTATATCACCTCTAGAACATGGAGTAGAGAAGTAAAAAGCAATTTACATCACTGCTCACAATGCACACTTTCATCGGACTCTTCCAGAACAGGAAAAACCAACGGCGGGAACATGTTCCATTTAAGCATAACGCAATCTAGCAGGTGTTCCAACGCAGACTTCATTTATGCAAATAATGTTTATTTTTGTTTCTGCGCACTCCAATAATGCAAACGTATTATGGTTTAAAAAATTGCGTGCATGCGTTGCTTAAATTGTGCTTCAAAAACGTACGGAAGATTGGGTTCGTATAAATAAGACACTCCCAGTTGGGTAGTTCACGTTTTCCTTTTAGTGTTCTTTATTATGTGCTCTATCTCATTATTTGTGGTCTCATAAACAAACACGCAATCTCATTTTGAAAGGCCTTCTGTAGGTTTTGTCAAGTTTCAGGAAGAAAGCACAAACTGTAGAGGCTTTTCCACCTTTAACAAACATCTAAATTGCGTCTTTTTACCTCGCTATTATTAAAGAAATTTATGAAGACGACATTTGGACATGGTTTTATTTTTGTTTTTGTAATAACATGTTTTTGGTTTTTGTTTGGTTTTTGTAATTTTAATTTTTTTTTGTTTGGTTTTTGTTGCAATTTTTTTGTAAAGGACAAACTATTCGACTTCTCCTGCCCTTAAAATAAACAATTGATTATTACAAACTTCAAATAAAGGCTGCAAAATAAGAGTCAGGATGGTCTGTGCTAATTTTGCAAGCAAATTTTATTAATCAAAACTACAGTAAAAATAAACAGTATAAAAACTACTCCTAAGAGGGTAGATCACGTTTTCCTTTTAGTGTGTTTCTTATTATTTGTGATGTCATAAACAAACACGCAATCTCCTTTTGAAAGAACTTTTGTAGGTTTTGTCAAGTTTCAGGAAGAAAGCACAAACTATAGAACAAACTTTCCACCTTTCACAAACAAATCTAAATTGCCCCTTTTTATCTCACTATTATAACAGAAATTTATGAAGACGACCTTTGGACATGGTGTGGTGTTTGTAATGAATAAATTGCAAGGTTTTTCTAAAAGACAAACTATTCGACTTCTCCTGCGCTTAAAATAAACAATTGATTATTATAAACTTCAAATAAAGACTGCAAAATAGCGTTAGGGTGGTCTGCCATAATTTTGTAATTAATTTTTATTACTTAAAAGCTGCACTACAACAGGAAAAAGAACTCATTAATCAGACTTGCAAGTGACTATTATGAATTTTATAGGGTTGAGGAGGGTCTGGAGACATTTTTTAAGTGTCTGTGCTAACAAACCAAAAACATTAATTACCTAAAGCACAATCCGGTGTTAAAAATCTGAATTCGTAAAATAACTTTACAACATAATTAGTTTAATAACTGTCTAATAAATCCGCACTCTTTTTGTATTGGATTCTTCCAATTCTAAGTTTTTGTTTCTTTTTACACAGAAAAGACAAGCAAAATGTATAAAAGTAAAAAGCCTGAATTCAGAACGGAAAAGAAGATATACAATATTTCATTTTGGGTTGGCAAGGCACTATCAATTTGCAACAATAATAAACTTAAAAAATCTATGTGTCACTTCAGAAATTAAAAAGTCTGAAAGTAAATATCGATATGCGTGTGTGTACTTCGTCAAGACATTGCCTTTTCTTGAGACAAGTCTGTTTGCATTGAAAACTCGATTTAATGAAAAATTGTTTCCCCTCACTTTTCATCTCAGAGGACAAGCAAAATAAAATAAGAAACGAAAAGCTCAATTCAGAGAAAAAAAAAAAAGAGATACGATTCATTTTAGATTGGCAAATCAAATTGACTCAAAATGGACAGGTTTGTCCATCTAAAATATCAGTCGAATTTGCTAGAAATTTTCCTGCAACTTCGGTGAAAAATAAAGGTATACTTTTCGCTTATTATTCTAAAATTAGAACTCAAGAGTAGCGTCCATCATCTTCATCATTACTCAGCTCAGGAAAGTTTTTCTTAACAAAATACTACAATTCGGTAAATTCAGTTTTTATGCCTAGTGTCAAGTTTATTAAAGAAACCGCTAATAAAATCACAGGAAATTGACTTTCTAAGCAAATTTAAATCTAAAAGTTTTTCTAATGCTTATTTAAGCATCGAGTTTCCTAAAAATACTTTTCATTTAACATTATAACACTTAAAACGACGTCTTTATTGGATAGGATAATCAGATTTGTAATTTGTTTTGGAATAATGTGTCGAAAGATTTTTCATTTCTAATGCAGCTGGCAAACACTTAGACAGCTTTGTCATGGATGCCTTAAGGCAAGCGCTGCACAGACGTTACTCACTTTGCACTACCCAGGAGGCGCGTTTATTTGAAGATCAGCCACGGAGGTAACAACGCCCCCGCAGCGTTTTACGATCCTATTAGACCGGGACCTACAGTTTAAAGTGGATTCCGAACCACTACAAACATCCATGGCACCGCCGGGACTCGAACCCGAAACCTGTGGTACCGTGAGCCAGAGAGCTAGCCACTCGGACATTCATGCCCTTGTGTTGAAAGGTAAACACCCTATTTGAAAACGGAAACGGACGTATCGATTACTTGTTACTGGTACTATACATACAAAGCATTTGACAAAGTAATTTTGAAATAAAAAGTTTAATAGTTATTGGGAATAACAATTGAAATATAAAAGTTTTCACCCATTTTTCTTTTGATATTGTGTAATTTTTAAATTTTAATTATTAAAAATAAAAATTTTTATTGTCATTGAAACTTCCTTTGAAAATATCTTTCTTCCCTATTACACCGCGATATCCGTCAGATTTGGCTGAATCCTTCTGATTTGACCCCTTGCCGATTTTACTATAAAATTCGTGTTCGAACTATATTTTTACTATATTCATAGTTTTAAAAGAGTTCATGAAACACAAATTTTATGGACCAAACCGCGCAAATCGAGCAATTTTGTGTAAAGAGGATAAAAAAATCAAATGAATATATTAAAAAGAATCTTGATTCTAAAATAAAATAGCATCTCATACACTTTTCTCCGGTACTACATTTTTCTGGTTGACTTATAAGATCAGTTGTAAATCAAAATAAAAAAAAAATTAGGAAAAAATATTTGAGATAATCACAATTATTTGACGACCACAAATTTGTGTTTTAGAAAATTTGTATTTGTATGAAACTTAAGAAATAAAATAAATTTTAATGAAAATAAATGAATATATAACAATATATAATTTTTGTAAGTAAACTTCTTTTTATACATAATTCATTTCAATCATAATTCATTCATTTTTTTATTATGAACTTGCGTTTTATTGAATTTCAATAAAACGCAAGTAATTGCATAAAATTTATAAAAATAAAAGATTTTTTATTTCATATTTGTTTTGAAATAATATACAATAAACTCAATAACAACATAAATACTGCATTTCAATTAAAACAGAGAAAAAAAAAGTAATCAATACAAATTGTTTAATATTTATAAAATAGATGGCGCCACGATTTTTTCTTTTTTGTTTTATGATTAGTGATGGGAAAAAAAATGTACAAATTTTGGACAGTTCAAATTTTAAGTTAAATTTCGATATCAAATGAAAAAAAAAATTCTTCTTTAAATTGCCAATAAAAAATTAGAGGCTCCAAGGAATATAATTCTATGGAAAGGTTTCAAAACAATAATGGTATTATTTGTAATGAAGCATAAATTGCATAAAAAGTTTAATGTTTTTAAGTTTTAAAATGTCAAGATGTAACGCAACATTTTGTATTTTAAGATTAATTGAGGATGAAGGATATATTGTATCCATTCAGGACAATATATCCTTATCATTAACTTAGTTTCCGAAAAATTAAATATTAAAGGCACCGACTGCAGTTAATGTTATTTGGTCGAACACTGTTAGTGTTATGGAATTGTAACTGTAACTGTTATCGAATACTGTTTTCATGGTGTTTCTCGTAAGCAGCTCAAAGGTCTTTACACGATTAAGTAAATGCGTTAAGTACATATGTTAAAACTAAAAAATTAACGCTTAAAAACTAATCGTATTAAAAATAATTACATTTAGAAAAAAATTGCTCTAGAAAGTTATGTCATGTCGACATGTATTTAATATTTTAAATATTTTTTGTAATATTAGCTTCTTGTAAATTAATATTTATGTTTTCAATGTGCTTTACTATTTTAAATCTCATCACATCTTTTTATATTTTTAAATGTGTTTATCGGCATTTAATAGTTTAAATGTCGTCATTCATTATCTTTTATATTTTTGTATATATTTAATGTACTTTGAACATTTTAGATATCATCATATTCTTTTATTCTTTTTAAATGTTTTTAATGTGATTTCAATATTTTAAATATCATATGGTTTTATATTTTAATATAATGTGTTTTTAATATTCTAAATGCCATCATTTTCTTGTATATATTTATATATATGTGGAACCCGACTTGTGGCTCAGTGGCAACGCTCATTAGGGCGGAGGTTAAATCCGCTGGCTGCTTTGTTGTAGACACTGTTTAAAAAAACGAGACGAATCGATGGGATTTATGATATTCAGCATCTTGCGTCGTGAATCGGACTACCTGGTGGAAGTTTTCCGTGTTTTTCATCCATACCATACGCAAATGCGGGATAGTTCCCTCAAAAGTCCCTCCGGAAGACACTACCCTCCTACTTCAGCGTCACGGAACTAGGTCAAACTTCTACCTACGGGTGCTCCATCACAACAGAAGCTGATCCACCCGCTTCCTTGACCCTCTTTCCTTGAGACAACGCGGGTACTTGGATTTGGTCTAGATGTTGCTGTCGACCAAGTGGAATAAGAAACAACAACACATTTTTCAATGAGTATAGCGAATTTTAATAGTTTAAATGTCATCAAGTTATTTTAATATGTGTTTAATATATGTTAATTAATATGTGTTACATTAAACACGTATTATCTGACATGATGTTAATATTGTTATTACACACATTTATCTTATAACATGATGTTTCATATTTTAAATTCATGCTGCTTTAAGCTTTTTAAATGTATTTAATGTGCTTTCAATGATTTAATATCATATCGCTTTTATATTTTCAATTTATGTATACGTGTTTTCAATCTTTTAAATGCCATCATATCCTTTTATACTTTTGATTTGATTTCATATGTTTATGTCTTAAGATTGGGATTATTTGTATCGTTTCTTCAATATTCATATGAATTCTTCTTCCCGGTTCTAGCAAAGAGAAACCGCATCTTTATTGCATTTTTCCTTTATGTCCATCTTTCTGCGGATGGTTTCGAATGATACGAATCATGGAACGAATGTAAGACGTCCATCTCCGATGACAAATGAAACGAAACCCTTTCTATTGCAGCGAATAATTTCTTCTTGTGGGAAATGGGATTTCCTCCGCAGCACTGCGTGTTGTGAAGAAGGCTTTTCTCCATCCATAATTCATCCTTTCGTTTTCGCTGTCATCTCGAAAATCACGCGTTCTCAACGTGGAATGCAGAAAGCTTGAAACAGAAGGAGCTCATAGTGTGAAACACAAAAAACAATTACAGTTACGACAGTTTAAAACACATCAGAACTTTCAACGGAAGAGCTTCGTTTCTGAAATTTTTCCTTTCTGTAAAGAAAACAATACGACGGACTATCTTCAAGTAGGAATATAAGATCACGAAAGCGATTTTTATTTGTATGCTGAAGATTACACAGTTTTTTTTAACGAAATCCATTATAAACTATTATTTAAATTTTTTTAATAAATTATTTTAGAGACGAGAAACTGGCTTTATCTACTCGCATAATGGGGTTTGTGATGTCACCTTATTTTTATACCATAAACTATATAAATAAGGTGACATCACAATATAATAATAAGGTGATAGATAATAACTAAGGGGATATCACAATATAATAATAAGGGGATAATAACTAAGGTGACATCACAATATAATAATAAGGTGATAATAACTAAGGTGACATTACAATATTTATGCCATAAAATATTGTGATGTCACCTTATTTTTATACGGGTATTTATTTGGATTGGTTTGTCGCTGTACGGTCATTTTGGGCACACTTTAGGCTAATTTGACGGGGACCTATTGCTTAAAGTGGATTCCGAACCACTCACAAACATCTATGGCACCCCCAGAATTCGAATCTGAAGCCTGTGTTACCAAGGGCCAGAGCACTAACTAATTGACCATCAGGCCACACCATGCAGGATAAGACAACTCTGATAGTTACTTGATGTACCAGCAAGATCACTCATTAATTTTGTTTGAAAAATTAAGTGAAAATAATAATAAATTAAATATAACAGTTATTACAATCATAGTTATTACAATGGCAAATGTTGTGCTGTTGTAAATGTAAATGATATACATAGTGTACATTAAAAAATGATGCAAAACAAACAGCTTGTCCATCCTTTTAAATTCTCCTAGGTACCCCTATATATATATATATATACTACTGTGCCCAAAAAGTAAGACCAATTATTTTTTATTCAGAAGCTCTTTATTTATTCTTCCAAATTTATTTCAACGCCTTCAAAGTAATCCCCTCTGGGCATAATGCACATATGTCAACTTTTTTCCAATCCTCAATGCTTGCTAAAAAGTCATCGGCACGGATGGCCTTCAAAGCGTGCGGCGATTCACGTTGAATCTATTCGATCGACTCAAAACGGTATTCACGGAGTGGTCTTTTGAGTTCATTCACATAAGTCACATGATGTTAAATCAGGTTAATACGGTGGTTGTGGACCGATACGGGTTTCATTTTTGGCGAAAAAGTCACAAAGAATCAATGCAGTGTGAGCTTGCGCATTCAGTGTTTTTAGGACCAATCAAGATTTGAAACGTTTGAGGGCCGAAACATCTTTTAAAATGGAATTTTAAAATTCCAACATCATCAGCAAGATCTCTAATTGTAAATCGACGGCTTACAAGCACCAAATCTTTAACTCTTTTGGCGTGAACTTCGACGGTTGAGGTGGATGGTCGACAAGTGGGCTCTTCGACTTCAACGCGCTCTCTGCCTTCTTTGAACTGTCTATACCACTTCTAGACATTTCTTTCCGATGTAGAAATGCTCCCCGAACGCCTCCTGCAACATGCTATCCGCTTCCGCAAGCAAAATTGAATGCAAGTTCTTTGCTCAATTAATTCAAACATTTCAAAAATTGCCAGAATCAGTTTCAGCGTCTGACGAAGCCAAGCGTAACTCAAACACTAATGAATATTTTGACGTCAAATTTCACACAGATATCAAGGACAGTGTCAGCAACCTAAGAAAGAAAAAAAAATTTAAATTCCGTAAGCCCCGGAAATTCTAAATTGAAAATTGACCTTACTTTTTGGACACAGCAGTATATGTGTGTGTGCGTGCTTGTTTAGATGCGTATGATAGCTGCGATAGTTATGATAGTTACTAAAATGGTAAATGTTATGCGTTGTAAATATAAATAATGCGCACAATGTTCTTTCTTTTAAATTCCCCTAGGCACCACCAAACCTATATATTTATATAGATATATATCTATGGTTTCCATTTCAGAAAATTTTCCTTTCACTAAAAACTTTTAAAAAAAAAACTATACTACGGACGATCTCCAAGTAGGAATATGGGATCACGAACACTATTTTTAAAGCTTTCGAACACTTGTGTGTTTGGTTGCAATCCGTTATAAATAATGCATAGTCCTATGTTAACTATTATAATACTATACATTATTTATATTTACGAAACATAACATTCACCCTTATAATAACTATGGTAAATGTTATGCTTTGATTACATATAAATAATGTACACAATGTACAATAAAAGCGTTGCAAAACGAACAGCCTGTCTCTTCCTTTTAAATTCCCCTAGACACCACGAAACATGCATGTATATATATTCATGTAAAAAGAGAGAAGATGTCACTTTTAAATTTTCATAACACACAAAGCTACTCTGTTTTCCAAATCTCCAGTGTAGTTTCCGGTGAAGTTTATTATGGATTTCTTTATAGTTACTGCATGATATATTTTTCCTCTACAAAGACAAATCGTGGCCATCTGTTTAGTGTCGTAGAAGTCAGATACTAGCTAGCTATTTTTCTTTTGTATTTAAGTTTGTTTTTCTTTCTGTCATTTACAATGAAACACCGTAGGATGGGTGCGCTAATTTTAGATAAGTTAATTGTGCACACTGTGCAAATGAATGATAAAAATAATGTTATGTTATAAAAAACAGAGAAGGTCATTAACTTTTTTTTTTTAAATTTCTTATTTGCGAAAATGTTAATAATTATATAATTATATGCGAAATGAACCCGATAGTGGCCTAAAGTGGCTTTAATGAGACTCAAATCGTGTTCTTTAGCAAAACTTACGGTAACACATATTTCTGCACATCTAAATCAATTACAATGTTTCGTGTCAATAGAAATGGGATCAGTCTCACACCGATGAAAATGAATCATAATATTATCTTCAGCAAGAAAGCACCCCAAAACTTGACCGATTGCAGGAAAGTGCACATCAATCAACTATTCCAAATGGTATTATTTAATGAAAGGCATTAAGATAACCCAAACGTTTTAGTTTCTGTGTGAACAGAAAAGATAAAAGGAAGAATGCAGTATGGAGCTGATGGCTTTCTAGCTGACAAGGATTGAATTATCGATTTCCATCATCTTATTCCTTTCTTCGATTTTTTTTTTTAAATTCTACAACCAAAATGTGGCATACGAGTTATCCTTTTTATCACCATTCTACGAGTTATCCCTTTTTATCAATTTAATTCATTGGCTGGAATTCAAATAAATGGTCGATGGTCGACATAAATGGTCGATGATCGACACAATAGTACTCTCTCCATTCTGAAATTCCAGGAAACCAGCAGACATTGAACATTTAATGAAATGGACTCGCTCTAGGGAATTCAAGGAACTAGCTATCATCGAACGTTCTGGAGCAGGAAAGAAAAGACATTGTGGTCGTGTAAGTAGCGGTCTGGGGATCGGTACCACAGGTTTCGGAATCGAATCCTTGAGGTGCCATGGATGTTTGTAGTGATTGAATCCATTTTAAAATCGTAGCTCTCGATCTAACTAGCCCTAGTGTGCAAAGAGCGACAAATCAAACCTTGTACAACACGGCACATTACAGCATGGTTTCATTATAGGATAAATTCGGAAAATCTTTGTACAACACTGTACTACTTCAGCTACAGGTTTTTTGTTTAATGCATTTAAAAAACTAAATTACCTTAAAATAATGACAGAAAGAAATAATGAAATATAATACTAGTTTTATATGCAAATGTGGGGAATCGATAATAATTTTTTATACTAGAATTTAAGAATTTATCATGAATAAAAATCTGGAAATCTAAATATATAAATGAAGAAAACAGAGGAAAATCTAAAGAATAAATACTATTACGAAGTGGTTAATTTTTTTGTCTTAAGCTGAATTTTACGGAATTAAAATGGAGGAAAGCATTTTTGGGAGACTTTAAAACCACATAAAACCTGAGTAGAGGGGGACGGGGGCTGGAGACAAAATTGTCTCAAGTGCTAATCAGCAATCTTTGTCAAGCCACGGTGTGTTTAAGAATTACTTTTTCGTCTTTAACCCTTAACTGCCGCCGAAACATATATACGCCTCACTCAACCGATGCGTTTACTGCCGCCGGCGTATATATACGCCTTTCCGAAGTACGATCCTTTGCATTGCGCTGCTATAAAGAAAACTGCTCCCACGGTCTTGAATGCCACAAAATGACCTTGACAATGTTTGAAAAGGATTTTATTATTTCGGAGAAAAGGGATAGGGTATTGGTAAAAATATTTCTGAAACGGTGAGTCATAGCTGTGCAGTTTTTGCTTCTGTTTCCGTTTGAGTAGGTCGTGCTTTTTTATTCTTCTTTTGTTTTCCGTTTCGTCGTGAAACCAGCTATCAATGCAATGAATGTGATTTTGGTTTTTATGTGACTTGGTTTATAAAAACAAGTTTAGACATTTTTAAATAAATAGTTATTTCTCCTGTCATATTTTACATATGAAACAATAAATAATTCTTGTTTTAGGAAATATCACACAGCAGATAAGTTCTAACATCTGTTTTATTACACTGTTATTCTATAAAAATTTAAAATGTTTTTTTTTTTTTTACATTTTATTTTTCTCGAAAAGTAAAAATATTTCATGTTGCGAAAAACGCACCTTTTTTTTTTCCTCCAATACATATCATAACTACGCGCGCCTGTATAAAAACGGTGGCACTGGGGAGCGCATCTCGTAAGTTTTCCTCGTCAGGTAAGGGTTAAGACAAATTTTTGGGAAATTAAATTTCAATCGCAAGCCATGTCTGATAAAGATTAAAAAAAAAAAAACGTTTAAAAGGAAATTTATTTCTTTAGAAGCAAAAGTACAATTCTTAAATCGTCTTTAAAAGAAAAAAAAAAAAAGCATCCACATTGGAAAAGTCCTTATTTAAAAAAAGCAACAGTCCGGATTAATAAGAAAAATGAAAAAGAAAAAAAGAAATGCAGATGACCCAGGATCTTCGACATCAGCAAATTCAACTCGTCATATGGTGTCAATAATTGAGAAAATGTAAAAGACACTTAGCATTTGGATTGATGATACCTTTAAAAATTCCATTCCATGATAATATCATTAGACAAAAAGCACTTAAAATTTACAAATACCTAAAAGAATATGGAGAATCCCCAGTTAGCGCAGATTTTGTAGCAAGTGAAGGTTGGCTCGAAAAATTCAAGAAACATTTTTGCAATTCACAGCATCAGAATTCAAGGATGATGCAGCTGCCTGGACCTCCAGAAAATATTCAAAACATTATACACTGAAGTGACAAAAGTCATGGGATAGCAATATGCAAATTTTCAGATGGCAGTGGGCATCGCGTAGAACAGGTAAAATGCGCAGTGTTTCGCAAACTTTCATTTCTGTTCAAGTTATTCATGTGAAGAGGTTTTGACGAGATGATGACCGCACGACGGGAATTAAAGACTTTGAACGCGGAATGGTAGTTGGAGCTAGACATTATGGATCATGCCATTTCGGAAATCGTTAGGGAATTCAACATTCCCAGATCCAGGTTTTTGTTTAAATGGGCCGAGAGTATGAAATTTCAGGCATAACATCCCACCATGGACAGCGCAGTGGTCGACCGCCTGCACTTAACGACCGAGACCGGCGACGTCTGCAAAGAGTCGTAAATTCTAACAGACAAGCAACACTGCGTCAAATAACCGCAGAAATGAAATGTGGATGCAAGGGACTTGTCTGTTAGAACTCTGCGGTTAAAATTTGGCTTTCTTGGGCTATTCCAGCAGAAGACCGACTCAGTGTCTTTAAACAGAACGACATTTTTGCAGCGACTCTCGTGGGCACGTAAAAGCATATCGGTTGGTCCCTAGATGAATGGAAAACCGTGGCCTGGTCCGATGAGTCACGATTTCAGTTGGTAAGAGCTGATGGTAGAATTCGAGTGTGGCGCAGACCCCACGAAGCCATAGACCCAAACTGTCAGCAAGGCACTGTTCAAGCTGGTGGTGGAAAAGGTTAATGGTTGGGCTGTTTTTCATGGCATGGAGTTGGTCCTCTGGTGCGATGGACCGAACATTGACTGGAAATGCTTATGTTCAGCTACTTGAGATCACTTGCAGCCATTCATGGACTTCATGTACCCAAACAACGATGGGATTTTTATGGAAAATTAAATGCGTCATGTCACCGGGCCACAACTGTTCGCGATTGGTTTG
The DNA here is from genome assembly GCA_021605095.1 of Caerostris extrusa. Classification (NCBI taxonomy): domain Eukaryota; kingdom Metazoa; phylum Arthropoda; class Arachnida; order Araneae; family Araneidae; genus Caerostris; species Caerostris extrusa. The sequence goes on from BPLR01001908.1 coordinate 59,666, forward strand.
AAGAACATTCTGACAATTCCAACAAATGATTGGCCACCTAGATCGCCCGACATGAATCCCATCGAGCATTTAAGGGACATCATCGAGAGGTCTGTTAAAAAATCCTGCACCATCAATTCACTATGGACGTCTATCGAGACAGCATGGCTCAATATTCCTGCAGAAGACTTCCACCGACTTGTTGGGTCCATGCCACGTCGAGTTGCTGCACTTAGCCGGGCGAAAGGAGGGCTGACACGATATTAAGAGGTATCCCATGACTTTTGTCACTTCAGTGTAATAAAGCAAGGATACACAACAGATCAAGTTTTCAAAGGAACGAAATTGGGATAGGCGTAGAAAAAAATGCGCATTAGAAACTTTATATCAAAAAAAAAAAAAACTGCACGTTTATTTGAGATGTCTAAAGATCGTAGAACACAAAAAGTAGTGTTCTAATTTGTGCAATAATGGTCCGAGGGGGACTTTATGGCAAAAACCCTCGCTAGTTTATGGATTTTATATCCTCTACACTTGAAATAGTAAATAAAAAACACATTACAGGCACTTGAAGTGACTTGACTTGGTGCTTTGAGATGTATGCTCGCTGGTGCTGCTTTATCTCAGTGTTGTTAAAATACTATAGATAAAAGTGTTTAACAAAAGGAAAATGAAACTTTTATAAAGAAATTACTCTACAATTTAAAATTCTGATTTCACTGTCCTATGATTGGATCACAAAATTCAATTTTAAAAGAAAGGAATCGTTACATGTTGCAAGAAGATAAATAAGATGGGTAAATATGAAAAGAGAAAAACATCAGGTCAAATAGACCGTAATATTTCAACAGTTGAATGATGGTCAGAACATGAAGTGAAGTACAACTAATATTTGAAAAAAAAAGTGAATAAAAGATAATAATCCCCAGCAAAAATTGGGGTACCCCTTTTTAAGGTTACAGACTTTTCATTGCTGTCTTATGAATCCTGGCATATCAAATATCCAAGAGTAAGAAAGAACTTGTTTCATATTCAACATATTTGTTTTGCATAAAACAAAATGTGTTCACTGTATTACCAGTATAATGGAAAGCAAATCCAAAAGCATGATAACTGGAAATTATTTAACGAATGTTTTTTAAATTGTTTTGTGTCAAATGTTAAAAGTTATTTAAAGAAGGAAAATTTCAGCTTCAAGATGCTATTATTATTGGATAATGCTCCATTTCACCCACAGGATTTGAATCATCCCAACGACAAAATAGTGCTTCTACCACCTAATATCACTTTGTTGCTCCGACTATTAGATCAATCTAATATTTATTGTTTAAAATGTATTGCATAAGAGCATTACAGTGGATTTTTGCAACCGATTCGATAAGAATTAATGTAACGAAAGCTTGAAACCAATTTTCAATTAAGCACTGCTCATCTTTGTCGATGAAAGAACTGAAAACATCAACGTTAAATGCATGCTGAAAGAAGATCATCTTCAGTTGAAATAGAACACGCACTTGAATCGTCAGAAAATGAAATTGGTGGCATAAAGAAAGTGCTAAATCAATCGGTTTGGTTTGGTCATCTTGTGCACACGAGGGCTGAACAGACCGTCACCTACAGTTAAAAGTGGATTCCAAACCACTAACAAACATCCATGCCTCCGCCAAGATTTGAACCTGAAGCCTATGGTACAAAAAAAGCCAGAGCGCTAGCCAATTGACCATTAGACCACCATCATTGATGAGGATATGCTACAGCGAGCATGTAAAGAAATATTCTTGATGTGCTTTGTTCAACTGAGGACTTCCCATAAAGCGATGCATTGAGTTAAAAAATAAACAAATACGCCTTCCACGCCTTCATTGCAAAACGAGACAAAATATATGTATACGCCTCATTTTGCATTAATTTTAACTTATCTATCTTTTTCATGTAATCCTTTGTAATACTTTTCTGAAATCGTAAAGAAACTTTATGGACGCCCTGTTTCCGATCTCAGACTTATTTTAAAGCTTTCGCACGAGAGAACAACCGCCACTTTCAATTTACACAACCAGAGAGTGCCTCCCGCTAATCTCATTAACGCCCCGGCACAACAAAAAAAGAGGTTGTTGCGCCCCGGGAACTAATGCATCAGCCACTTTTCCCCGCTCAAAAACACAAAGAAAACTCATTGTGTATCATTTTAATCCTGCTACGATGTTTGGGAGCAGTGTTCCAGCACTCGGACGAGACGTAACCATGGCGACGGATATGCTTACGTTGCATTATCAAATGATACGCCCACGCACTCTACACATCGCCATATAAAAGCACATTAGACTGGCTCGGAAGAATCAAGCGTAATTTTCAGAATAATTTTTTGTCTTTATTGGCTGCAAAAAAAGTAATTCCATACGAATTTTTGCCTCGAATTTGTTTTTGGGTGATAAAACTATTTCCGTCCTAATGTGCAATATGGTCCCTTTTATCGATTAGAGAAACATTCATTTTATGTACTGCAATGATTGAAAAAATCACTCATGATAATTAAATGTTGGTTGTTTTTACATGGAGGATGTAGTTGAATTCGTTGGTTATCATCAATTTCAACAGTGAGATAGATTGATGATTTACAGTCTGAATGCGTTTTTCAATTCCTACTATTAATTCACACTCTCCCTATAAATATTTATATATCTTGTTCAAATTTTCAAATCGTTAATAATATACTTTTTATTCATCCACTCAAGTTCAAATATATTTTTTTAAACCTGTAGTGGATGACAGTTAATGATAATACAGTTTTTTTTAAATATTAATTCAGTCATTAAATTTAATTAATTTTCTTTGTTGACCTAAGTAGGAATTGTCCTTAATTTTTTTTTATATATTTTTTCGTTTACATTTAGAATGCTTACACTTCTAAATACTTTTTCGCAATTTCATTCATTCTTACATATCTGCCTTACATTTCTGAGTGCCTTACATATCTGAATGCTTACATTTCTGAATGATGTTTTACATTCTGAAGGTTTACATTTTTAAATTTAATTATTACTACAAAAATTAAATTAATTATTAAATCTTATGAATTACTTACATAAATTATTATTAAATTTAATTATTACTTACATAAATTATTATTAAATTTAATTATTACTAGCATTTTTAAATTTAATTATTACATTTTTAAATTAATTCTGAATGCTTATACTTCTAAATCCTTTTTCACATTCTGAGAGATTATATTTCTGAGTGCCATACACATTTGAACGCTTACATTTTTTTGCCTTATTACATTCTGAATGCCTTTTTACAATCCGAATGCTTACATTTACGAATGAATTTTACAATCTAAATACAAACTTTCATAAATCCTTTTACACATTCTAAATGCTTACATTTCTAACTGCCTTACAAATTTGAATGCTTGCATTTCTGAATGATTTTCTGTATTCTAAATGCCATGTCAGGAATAGTAACAAAAACACACTGTAACCGTTCTTCATTCTACACACTGGCAAGAACGACCCCCTTTGTCGTTCAAGAGAAATGGTCAGTAGGTCTCGTGACTCGCACTCGAGAGGAAGTACAACGCAAACTGTGCTTCCGCTGAGAAACGTTTAGTTTATAGTCTCACATTCCGAGAGGAAATACATTCAGCACATTAGTTGACCTACAGCCCCTCAACCGGAGAGGAAGTATATTTCACCCTGCACGCACCACGCCCCTGAGCGCTATCGGGTTTTCGGCTTAGAAGTGGAGTCCTTCCCTGAATCTATAATTATCTGTCTTTAAATGTGTTAAACTTTGTATATCTCTAATTATGGGCGTGTGGTGTTTTTGCGTGTGTAATAAAGTTGTGATTTCTCCACCCTGGGCCTCAAGTATCTCAAATCAATCACACCCAGTTACAATCTGGTTGGCCAACCTGCACACTACTACACTAATAAAATAATATCACTAATAAAGACTAAATTGTAAAACTACCCCTTATTTATACTGCACGAAATAAAAAACAGAAGCCAATGAACAACAGTTTGCTTCGCATACTATGATTCTGGATCTAAGCGTATTGTTACAAAGAGCTTTTAAGAAATGCAGAACACAATAAATATGTAGAATATCAAAAAAAGGCAATATAAAGCAACCTCTGAAGAATTCCCATCCTCAACTTTGTAAATAAGTAAATCGATCATTCAATGTTTTGGATGCAAGAAGAGATCTTTATATTTGGAATGCATCGTCAGAGTATAATAAAATATTTTCTGCTTTTCATCATTTCTTCCTTTTCTATTTTTTTTACTTAAGGCCTAGGAAGGTGGCCTAGAATTTTCAAAATATAAAATTTTTTTTTTTCGATATTTCGAAAGTATAATCCCTTAAGAATATACTGTTACATTTTTGTAATGATATTGACGATATTTTAAATTCTACAGCCCATTTAGCTGAAAATATGTTTTTTTATTACCCCATATTGAATTATGCTTACCTTAAACTTCAAACTCATTAATTTCGAAACTACTTTTTTCCGTACGGTGTGAGGCAAAAAAAAAAAAAAAAAAAGCAATAAAAAAAAAATTTTGTAAGTCAATTCCCACTTTTTTTTTCACTCTATTGCAGAAAGTAAATAATTTCATTCATTTTTTTAAGTTTATCTGTCAGCATCTATTGGTAGCTATATGCAACTTAAATCTAAAAAAAAAACTAAAATTAATGAATTAAATTGAATTACTGAATTAATATTTGAAAAAACTCTATTCACATCCTGTGTCATCAACTACATGTTCAAAAAAATGTATTTTTGGATAAATAGAAAGTATTTTTATGAACGATTGAAAATTTGAGCAAAATATATATATATAGGGAGAGTGTGAGCTAAGAGAAGGAATTGAAAAAAACACTACTAGGCTTATTCGTTTCAAATTTTACTATATTATTGAATACACCAGTACCTATCGCTAGAACTAAAAAAGTTTTTAAGGTTGAATACTTATTTTTACCTACAAAAAATAATGAAATAAAAGTCTATTTTCTGTATGTAAATTTCAACAACGCGCCATTTTGTCAATTTTTTTAACGTTTTTTTATTCTAGTTCCTGCGATAACTACACTCCTACTGATCAGAAAAATTTTTCGTTTTTGTTTACAGATAAGTGAAAGTGCCAAAACTTCACCCACCACTCAAGTCCATAATTATGAGGAGGGCAACTTCAGCGTTATAATTTTTTTGTATACTATTAAAGTAATTTAATATATTTATAAAGTTTGAACAACATTAGTCATTGTTTCAATAAAAAAATCCTGAAAACTCGTCGAATTCAAGGGTGCTAGACCATCGGGTCCCGTTAATACCTATCAACATATTTCTCTACATGTAAAAGATTTACGTGTCTGTCATTATTTCCAAAAACTATACAGCATAAGTTTATTTTTTAAATTCCTACTATTAGTTCACACTCTCCCTATATATATCTCGTTCAAATTTTCAATCGTTCATCAAAGTACTTTTTTTCATCCACTCAAGTTCAAATACATTTTTTTGAACTTGTAATAGATGACACTGGATGTAAATGCAGTTTTTTCAAATATTAATTCAGTAATTAAATTTAATTCATTAATTTTAGTTTTTTTTTAGATTTAAGTTGTATGTATCTAATAATAGATGGCGCTAGATGTAAGAGGAAAATTTCAACTTTATTTGTAAAGGACTTTATGCAATAGAGTGAAAAACAAGTAATATAAAAAAAAAAAAATGTAAGTCAATTTCTACTTTTTTTTTCACTCTATTGCAGAAAGTTCTTTATAAATAATTTTCATTCATTCTTTTAAGTTTATCTGGCGTCATCTATGGGTAGATATATGCAACTTAAATCTAAAAAAAAAAAAAACTAAAATTAATTAATTAAATTGAATTAATGAATTAATATTTGAGAAAACTGTATTGGCATCCAGTGTCATCCACTACAAGTTTAAAACATGTATTTGAGTGGATGAATAAAAGAGTATTTTATAAACGATTGGAAATTTGAACAAGATATATATAAGGAGAGTGTGAGCTAATAGAAGGAATTAAAAACAAACAAAAAACACTACTCCGCCGATTCGTCTCAAATGTTTCTATATTATTTACACTAGTACCTATCGCTGGGATTAAAAAGGTTTTAAAGGTTGAATACTTCTTATCTTTCACCTACAAAAAATAATGAAAAACAGTCAGTTTTCTGCATGTAAATTTCAACAACGCGCCATTTTGTCAAGTTTTAAAATTATTTTTATTCTAGTTCCTGTGATAACTGCACTCATACTGACCAGAAAAATTTTTTCGTTTTTTGTTTACAGATAAGTGAAAGTGTCAAAACTTGACCCACCACTCAGGTCCACGTTTATGAGGAGGGCAACTTCAGCGCCCCTCCTTAACTACTTAAATGTCTTTTTTTTTAATTATAATTTTTGTGTACAATTAAAGTGATTTAACATTTCTATAAAGTTTGAATAACATTGTTCATTGTTCTCATTAAAAAAAAATCCCGAAAACTCGTCGAATTCACGGGCGCTAGACCAGCGGGTCCCCTTAATACCTATCAACATATTTCTTTACATGTAAAAGACTTACGTGTCTGTTATTATTTCCAAAAACTAAGTTTACAGCATAAGTTTATTTTTAAATTCCTTCTATTAGCTCACACTCTCCCTATATATATCTTGTTCACATTTTCAATCGTTCATAAAATACTTTTTATTCATCCACTCAAGTTCAAATACATTTTTTAACTTGTAGTGGAGGACACTGGATGTTAATACGGTTTTTCAAAATATTCTTAATTCAGTACTTAAATTTAATTAATAATGTTAGTTTTTTTTTTAAATTTAAGTTGCATGAATCTAATAATAGATGGCACCAGATGTAAGAGGAAAATTTCAAGTTTATTTGTAAAGGACTTTTCTGCAATATAATGAGAAAAAAAGTAGGAATTACAAAACTAAAAAAAAATTTTTTATATTACTTGTTTCATCTAAGTTTATTGTTTTTTTCAATTCCTTCTATTAGCTCACACTCTCCCTATATATATCTTGTTCAAATTTTCAATCGTCAATAAAACACTTTTTATTCATCCACTCGAGTTCGAATAAATTTTTTTGAGCTTGCAGTGGAGGACACTTGGTTAATGCAGATTTTTCAAATATTAATTCACTCATTATATTTAATTAATTCATTTTAGTTTTTTTTAGATTTAAGTTGCATATATCTACCAATAGATGACGCCAAATAAGTTAAAAAATTAATGAAAATTATTTATAAAGGACTTTCTGCAATATAGCGTGAAAAAGTAGGAATTGAGTTTAAAAAAAATTATATTACTTGTTTTACCTGAATTTATTGTTTTTATCTATCAACTGCCTCTAATTTAATCCTTCAATTCCTTTAAGGGTGCAGCATCAAGTATAAACAATTTTCCAAGCAGCTTCCTTCCAGTTCGCCAGCATTCTCCCCAATGACTGCATTTTAACCCAGAAGAATAGCGTTTTGTACGTACTTCTGTAACAAACCGTTAAAATAAAGAGAGGGAAAAAAACACTTTCCAACACACCTGGAACGTGCTATTTAAAGTTTTATAGCCTTCCCAACGAAATGGGCTTTGCCCATAAAAGTTCCGCACCGAGTGAGTTCGCTTCAGAACAGTCGCATCATAGAAAAAGGCGTTTCCTTAAAAAAAAACTCTCAGTGGCTTCCAAAGCGAGCCCATCTCGCTCTTTTTTAAGTGAGGGCAGAATGACAGACATTGTGCAATGAGTGCGAAGGGAGAATATGAGCTGAGGATAAGGAGAGTCTTTTTTTTTTATTTTAAATCAAGCACCTCACATTCCATGTAGTATTTTTTTTTCTACCTAGTGGCGGAGGTCATATTGGCCATGAGCCCTCTGGCGGCCTAATAAAAATCTTGTTATAAAAATTATCTGGAGAACAGTTCATAAAAGAGAGCGTAGGATGGCTTGTCACCTGTGTAAATTCCATAAAAGTGCTTGAAGAACACAGGACACATGAATCTTGATATGATCAAGTCACAGTCATGATTATTGGTCACGCCGATATGACCTTGGTGTCCTTGTAAGAAATCATGTCCAGTCAAAAGTCCAAAATTTGCAGTAAGAACCGAACAAAGAAGATCTACTGGGAAGGTGAGTGCAATAATGAACTCCAGGTCTTTCTCGTCACAACTTCAACACGGTCATTTCGGAGGGACATTTATAATCGATTTTTTATTACACCACAGATTTGCTGGTGGGACAGAGTAAAATGTGGCTGTTGAAAATTGCGTCCCTTTTTTGTAAGGAATTTGAACAAGGGGGTGGTGTGTCTCACTTCTACGTGGTACCCCCTTTCAAAGCCTTTTGGTAACCGAACGAGACACGAGTTCAGCTGTCTTTATAACTCAGTCCTGCAACCCAGTTATGATTATACCTGTTATTCTAATTAGTATGTCACAAATAATTTCCTGGTAGAGTGAAATAGTTTGGTTTGGTTTGTCACTCTACGGTCATTTTGTGCACACTTTGGGCTATTTAGACCGGGACTTACAGCTTAACGGGGATTCAGAACCACTCACAAAAATTCATGCCCCCGCCAGTATTCGAAGCAGAAGCTTGTGGAAGTAAAGGCTAGAGCACTAGCCAATTGGCCATTAGGCCGTCGTCTTTCAAGGGCTTTTCAGATATTCCATCTGTCAATGCAAGGTAATTTGTCACAATCAACACAACCAGTTTTCTATCGTTCACTTGACATTTCCCATTAAATTCTAGTTAGGGGCATTAAGACTATTAACCCAGTGTATTTAACAAATAAAGTTTCAGTCATTTTATTTACATCATTACCAACACCATTTCTGTTATTCTTAGCATCTGTATGAAAAGTATCTGCTTGCGATCACAAACACGTGAACAACTTTCGTGAAACTGTTGACATACTTTTTTGAATCTTTATCAGAAAAGAGCGAGCGTGCGTTGAATGAAAACATTCATTGTTAAGCAAATGCTTCTTATCTGTGGGTTTTATCAGACTGTTTCGTAACTCCACTCTTGATCCACTCGCTAAAAAATAAAAATAAAAATAAAAAAAAATAAAAAAAAAAAAAAAAAAAACTTGCACATAAACATGAGATTATTTTTATTATGCATAAAAATTTCGTATTCTGCTAAATAAATAAGCATGAAGGTTCATTAGTTAGGCGAGAACTCTTATAGGCAACAATTTTGAGTTTCATTTACTGACAGACAATCAAGTCTACCAGAGCCACATCATCACTGTAGCATTGTTTTTCACGAGAAGAGTTTTGGCATTTCATTCCCAGGAGAGAGGAATATGTGTTATTTGCCAAATATATAATACGTGCATCCCTCAAATTTGACAACAGACTAGTTTTATTGTGGGCATTTATATTACATGCAATTACAGTTTTGTAGTCATGAGAACAACCTGTCACTCAAATCTGACAGCAGATATTCGGTGTCATGTATAATGAGACCTCATGAAATTAGCGATTGACTGATTGTGCGACCTTCACAGGTTGAAACAATTAGAGATGATAAGCTACACCATGAGTTGTTGCATCGTGATGGGTGATAGACCATGAGCTGAGAAATGTCGATTCCAAGAGAAGTGAGGGAAGCTGACCCCATTAACCCTCTTGATGGATTATCTAAAAAGGAGATTTTTGGTGAAGAATAGAGAGTTCTGCGACGAGTAGACCAGAAGTGTAGCTTTTCTTTTTTTTTTCTATGAAGTTACTGAGCAGACTGCAGATTTCCGCCTATTTTCAAAGTGAGCCACTTGTGGTTTCGTGTATCACGCCGTGTGATAATGAAGGTCTACCGCAGACTGGATGCATTAGATTCGTCGTAGACTCGAGAATTCTGAAAATATCCGTCCTTGGAGGGAACTGCACTTGTGAATAAAATTATGTTTAATTTTCATTTTTGTAAATAGAGTTTGTATGTATATATATAAAGTGTTGTGAATAAAAATTAAAGTGTATCAATAAACCTGAAAGTGGCTCTCTTCCTGAAGACTTTATAAGTATAGTATAGGCCAAGACGTTAGATCACATTCACCACCAAATCTATTCGATTTCAAGATAATAATTGTAATTCAAATTTCACCCCTAAGCGAGAATCGAACTAGTGACGATTTGTGCACTGCTCTAGAAAAATGATTCAAAGAGTGTTTTGCAAATAAATAGAGTTTTTTTGAAATATAAATTTTTTTAGAATTTTTCTTATGAGAAGCAAACTATGATTAAATAGTTGTTGAGTTTTAAGTACAGGTATCGAAATATATACTCTTTTTTTATAGAATTAAAGACTTAATTTCAGTCATTACCGGGAGTTTAAAGTGGATTCGAACCACTACCAACATCCATGGCACTATTATTTAGCCAGAATTTTAATGATTCAAATAAAAGGACCATAGAATATTTACATAAACTTAGAAGTCGAAAAAATTGTAAGAAAACTGCATATTCAGCACAGGGGGCAAAGAAATAACAATCCTTAGCTGAAATCCTAAGTTGGCATGTTGAATATCCTAATTGTTTTTCCTAAATCCTAAGATTGCATGCAATATGTCGATGGCAATATTTGCATGCATATCCTTTGTTGAGGCAATATTTCGATAGCAATATGTCATACTTTGTTTCAAACATTTGATTTGAATTTATGCAAGGTTCTATTAAAATTAAAATTTCTCAGTGCTAAAAATTTCAAAATATAAACAAGTAAGTCAATTCCTACTTTTTTTCACTCTATTGCAGAAAGTCCTTTATAAATAATTTTCATTCATTTTTTTAAGTTTATCTGGCGCCATCTATTGGTGGATACATGCAACTTAAATCTAAAAAAAACTAAAAAAATTCATTAAAATTAATGAATGAATTAGTATTTAAAAAAAAAAACTGTATTACATCCAGTGTCATGCACTACAAGTTAAAAAAAATGCATTTGAACTCGAGTGGATGAATCAAAAAGTATTTTATTGACGATTGAAAATTTGAACAAGATATATATAGGGAGAGTGTGAGCTAATAGAAGGAATTGAATAATCTAGGTTGGAAAACAATATGAACATTTCAAACCACTTTATGTTCGATTAATAGACTTGAATTATACATCATTTTTAATTTCTTTCATTAAATTTTAAAAGCAACTTATATTGAATCATGAGAACACAAGTGATTAATCCAACTGCTACGCGTCAGAAAAAGTCCTTAGTGTAGTGTTTTCAAGTAATTATTTTTATTTTATAATTGGAAAATACTTAAATTCATCAATAATAAGAAAAACGAAATCCAATACAGAAATGAATAAATATAAAAAGAAGTTTTACCAGAAGTCAGAAATCACAATTATGTAATCGATACATAAAACTAAACAAGACAAAATTTCCTATCTTTAATGACGAATTGAACAGCATACGATAACAAAATCAGTAATTATAAGCCATATTCACGGAACAGAACGGAGCAAAGCTAATTAGGAATCCACAATCAGAAAGTCTGTTTTCGCCATTTTTACAACCCAAAGAGAGGAAAAGTGAATCATGAGTCGAGTATTTTTGAAGGTCGTTAGTCAGTATAAATACCCGATTCCCAACACTTTCATGAAAACTTATTTATGTTTTTTTTTTTTTTGTTCAATTCCTTCTATTAGCTCACGCTCTGCCTATATATATCTTGTTCAAATTTTCAATCGTTCATAAAATACTTTTCATTCATCCACTCAAGTTCAAACACATTTTTTTCAACTTGTGAGTGGATGACACTGGACGTTAACACAGTTTTTTCAAATATTCATTCTGTGATTAAATTTAATTCATTAGGTTTAGTTTTTTTTTTTTTTTTTTTTTTCAGATTTAAGTTGCATGTATCTACCAATAGATGACGCCAGATAAACTTAAAAAAAGGAATGAAACTTATTTATAAAGGACTTTTGCAATGGAGTGAAAAAAAAAGTAGGAAATGACGTACAAATTTTTTTGTTTATATTACTTGTTCTGGCCATTCTCGAACTGAGAGGCCGGTCGTCAATCATGGTCGCCAACTTGGCGATTGGCAAGAATCTATAAATTGTTTAACATGGTAACCACTAATACGAATACTAGTATAGGTTATTTATAAGGAAACCCTATTTCCAATTAAGATTTGACAATAAGTGGACATCTGGGAGAAATGGGTAATGGATTTACCTGAAAATGGCTCATTTGAGCACCCCTTTCAACTTTGTGATTAAAATATACAATTTTCATTTGCTTAGCTTATAAATTATTCTAAAATAATTTCACATCACCTGTTAATATAATATTGTTATTTTTGTACTATATTTATTTTTTTAAACAAATTTAGAGTACAAATATCTTTTAAGTTAATGCAAATACCACACATTAAAATTTGAAATAAATACATTGTAAGCGCGAAAACTGTGATTTTCGATATAAGACTCGTAAAATAAAAAAACAAACTGAAACGCTTGAATTTATTAACAAATTTTTTAAAATCCTTTAGTCAAGATATATTCACGGTAGATCAAAATATATTCAGGAGTCGGGAATTAGTATAAAAAAATTCGACTTGGTAGACGGAAATTTGTTGGCCGACTTCTCACCGCAGCTCACAAAAAATATTTCTAGAGAAGATCTCAGAATTAAATAGGTCCCATTCACTGTCAATAGTAAAATATTTTTACTTTTAAGTTGTTAATCTGGTGTTCCGGTCATAGGAGAGCAGGACCTACGGCTTAAAGTGGATTCCGAACCACTACAAACATTTCATGACACCGCTGGGATTCGAACCCGAAACCTGTGGCACCGAACGCCAGGCCCCATCTTTCGACCATCAGGCCCCATCTTTATTCAGACTGCCTGGTGAAAGTTTTCTCCCATACTATACGCAAATGTGGGGTAATTTCCCCTCCCGGGAAGGCTGCACTCCTTCTTCAACGACCCGGAGCTAAGTCAGACTTCTATCTACGGATGCTCCATCATCACAACGGGAGCGTCTCCTTTCCCTCCATCCATGAGTAGACTACTCATGGGATGTCTGTCCATCATTGCTGGATACTGACGATGAATCACAATACATGGTGTCAGTTCAAAATACGGACAATTTAAAAATACTACGACAACCTATATTTAAAATTTTCAAACAATAAATGTATCACTATTGTATCAAAAAAAAAAAAAAAAAATGACGATTCTATGTTAGAATACGTTCACATACCTTTCTTGACACCGTAGGTCAAAGTTCCCTCCATCTAGAAACACCCAACATATTTGAATGGGTTTCGTAAAAAACACAACTAAGTCCCATCTCGATATGAATCCTGATGGCCAATTGGCTAGCGCTCTGGCCTTTGGTATCACAGGCCTTAGACTAGAATTTTGCCGGTGGCATGGATGTTTGTTCGTGGTTCGGAATCCACATTAAACACGAGGTCTCGGTCTGATTACCCTAAAGTGTACCAAAAATTACGGTAGAGCGACAAATCAAACCAATCTAAGTCTTTGGTTGGACAACATTTGGCTTTTTTACTAAAGTATGTGAATTTATTGAGAAGCTCTAGGAACCAGAGGAATCCAACTCAAGTATTATTATTTCTTTTGTTCTAATGCAGCTGGCAAACATTTAGACAGTTGTCTTGGATGGCTTAAAGGCAAGCGTTGCACCGACGTTACTCACTTAGCACTACCCAGGAGGTACGCGTAGCTTGAAGATAAGCTACGGACGCGAAGCAACAATGGCCAAGCAATGCTCTGCGATCCTATTATATCGGGACCTACCGTTTAAAGTGGATTCCGAACCACTACAAAAAAACCATGACACCGCCGGGACTCGAATCCGAAACCTATGGTACCGAGCGCCACAGCATTAGCCGCTCGGCCATTCAGGCCCTCCAACTGTTTTATGACATCAAGTATTTTCAATAAAATCACACGATATTTGTTTCTTTTTTTTATGAAACCTATTCGAATATGTTGCTGGAATTTCATAGGGTGGATACTTTGTCCGTCGATCTCGAGAATGGCAGAATAGAAATATCCGACATGAGTTACAAACAGTCGATGAAAAGAACCGTAAGTGCGGGAAGAAAGACAAGTGATGAGAGGGCCTACCTGTGCTGGGCTTCCACATGCGCTGTAATTCCTTATCGTTTGGCAGAAAGAGCGCGACTGAAGATCGCTCTTTTTACCAAACGATAACCGCTCGGCAGCCGATAAGGCGCCGGAAACGCCCTCCCTGCTTCCCGTGACGGAAGGACTTCTCCCAGTGCACCTATCAGAGACATCCAACTATTCTGCCGGGTTGCATCGCACGTGATACCGGTGAAGATTGTTAAAATAATAGTCAAACGCGGAATTTAATCACAAATGTTTAATTAATAACGATGTGACACAACATTTTAATAGTCTGGCAGGGCATTGTAATCATATTTAATTAAAAAATGATAAAAAGTTCTGTTCAAAATATCATTTTTAAAAAAATGATATTCTGAACAGAACATTTTAGTTACGCATGTTGCATTAAAAATAATGGCCTGATATAGGACTTAAGATATGCGTATTTAATTAAAAAATTAAAGTCTGATAAGGCATTTTAACTATGCATATTTAATTAAAAAATAATAGTCTAACACCGAAATTTAGTCATGCATATTTAAGTAAAGAATAATATTCTGATAGTATATTTTAGATGCGCATATTTAAATAAAAATTATAGTCTAACAGGGATTTTTAATTAAATAATATTAGTCTAACAAGGACATTTATTCATGCATATTTATTTAAAGAATAATATTCTGATAGGGTATTTTAGCTACACATAATTAAATAAAGAAAAATACTCTGATAGTGTATTTTAATTACGCATATTTAATTAAAAGATAATAGTCTATTAAGCATTTTAACTACCCATATTTAATTAAAAATACAAGTCAAACAGAGAAATTTAATCATACATTTTTAAATAAAAATAATATTCTGACAAAGGAATTCAATCACGCATATTTAGTTAAAAATAATGGTCTGATACGATTTCTTTTCTTTCTTTTTCCCTTTTTTTTTTTCTTTTCTTTTCTCCACACTTCACCCCTAGATTTAGGACCTAGGGCTATTTAGCACCCTTATCAGTTAGAAAATTGAAGATGGAATATTAATGGGCTTCGTATAGACTACGAACAGCCCACTGAAGGATAGAATAGTACCTTTCGAGAATACTTTTAGGGATAAGCATTACTAAGCTGTAAGTACACGTTTAGGATTTGCATTTGCGTGTCGTTTGAAGAAAACCCAGAAAACTCCCACTCGGCATAATTTGTTAGTGGTTCGTTAAACTGTAGGTTCCGGTCCAATTAGCCTAAAGTGTGTACAAAATGATCGTAGAGCGACAAACAAAATAAAAAAGATTTATACACATATTTCCAAATTCGTCATAGAGATTCCCGTTTCTGAAAGCAATGATTATAACAGTACTGCTAGTGGATTTAAACCTTAGCCCTCTTGACAGCCAGCTATACACGTTGTCACTGGACCACGAATTCTGCGTAGGCTATCAACTGGATAAAAATAAAAAAGAATTGAATCCATTATTATTATATTTTCTAATGCAGCTGGCAAATAGACCGTGATCTCCGCTATAGAGCTGCACCTATGTTATTCACTTTGCACAACCCAGGGCGCGGAGAGCGTGAAAAATTGATGGTATGCCACGGACGCGGAGTAACAATGCCCCGCAGCGCTCTACGATCCTATTATGGGACCGGGACCTACGGCTTAAGTGGATTCGAACCACTACAAACACCCATGGCAAAGCCGGGATTTGAACACGATACCTGTGGTACCGAATGTCAACCAGAGCGATAGCCATTCGGCCCCTCCATTATAAAGTAGATGAGTGAAACAGTATTCATGATAAATTCTTGCATTAAAATCGTTCACGTGACTAATAAATATCTTTTTGCATGACTCTTTCTAACAGTTGACCCATTTATGTAACATATTCTACGTCGAAAAAAAAAAAGAAAAAAATGAAAGCGTATTGAATCGGAGGAGCTTTGCTGCCATAACAATCCCTAGACAATTTTAACAAATAAAAAGTAGAAAAGGAGGATTACTTATCGTGCGACTGTGGTTCTTGAGAAAAGGGGGAGGGTGGTCGGTGGGCCCCCTTGTGCGCGCCCTGGCCCATCTCTCAGTCCAAGGACACGATCCGCTCTGGCGAAAACAACGCTGGAACTGGCGCGGAGAGCTCAAGAAAATGGTAATGCGGGTATGCAAACATTGTGGAAACAATGCAGCGAGCGTCCTTCGCGTAGTAACTTATGGGATGCGACCCATCCACCAAGAACCTGTTTGGGCTCCTCGCATCCACACGCAACAAATGTCGAAATCACGGTCACCGCTAGTGAAACTGAAACTGACAGAACACCCTTCTGAAAAAAGAGAACTGGGCATCCGTGACATTGGCTCGTGTTTTTCTGGTATCAAAAATTCTTCAATGATTTTGTATTTCAACAAAGTTGAAGTGCTTTATCATCGAGCGCTAAAAGGAATAAACAAATCTAGTGTGAATATTTTACAACGCAGCATTGATTTATTGGCATCTACTTAAAGCTCGATCTTATCACATGCTACTTGAAAGCAAAGTAGTAGAGTAGTAGGAAGTTAAACAAGGAGTCACAAGATGGAGTAAGGAGTCCAGATTCTTTGATAAGCCCAGATTTTTTTTTTTTTTTTTTTTTTTTTTTTTTTTTTTGCGACTCCAGATTCTTTTTTAAAAATAATACTTATCTCATTAAATATTTTGGAAATGTAGAAATTAAACGTTAAGAGGCCAATTCAATTGTGTCCTACTAAAAAATACAAGTAGTAACAAAAATAAGTATTACTTTATCATATCACTCGCTACTTGTAAGTCAAAGTGAGGAGTCGGAACGAACGGAGTCAGTAAAAAGTCCAATTACAGAATAATTTTTATTTTTCCAAAAATTTTAGAATTAAACCTTAAGGAGCCAATTGAAATGTATCCTACTGAAATACAAATAGTAACAAAAATAATTATTACTTTATAACACGCGCTACTTGTAAGTCAAAGTAAGGAGTCGGACTCGGAACGAGGAGTCACAAGGAGGAGTGACGAGTCCGACTACAGGCCGACTTTTTATTTTATCAAAAATTTAGGAATTGATGTTGAAGTTAAATGTTAAGGAGCCAATTGAAATGTATCCTACTAAAATACAAATAGTACAAAAATAATTATTACTTTATAACACGGCTACTTGTAAGTCGAAGTAAGGAGTCGGACACGGAACGAGGAGTCACAAGGAGGAGTGAGGAGTGCGACTACAGGCCGACTTTATTTTATCAAAAATTTAGGAATTGATGTTGAAGTTAAATGTTAAGGAACCAATTCAGTTGTATCCTACAAAAATACAAATAGCGACAAAAATAATTATTGTTTTACTAGCAATCGAAGTAATTGATGAGAGACTTTTTTCAACACACTTTTAACTTTTCTCCACATTTAATCTAGTTTAGATTTCTTTTTCAACATGGAGTCGTATAGAAAGTTATTTTGGATCCACGACGAAAAAAGATCTTATAGGAGTTATACGTATTAGTTAATAACAAAAAAAGATTTAATGTATTACAAATATAGCATTTTTGATTAAAATGTACAATTTTCTTTTTGGTTCACTTAAGTTATTCTATTATACTTTTATCCTGCTAATTTAGTTACTGCTATGTTTATAGGGCATATATTTTTCATCAGCAAATTTAAAGTACACAGATATTTTAAACGTGCAAGTAAAAACCTTTAAAGTTGTAAAAAATACTTTGTTATGCAAAAAGCATTTTTATAGATATATGAACTCAATAAATGTCTTTTAAATTATTTCACAAATTCTTATAAATTCATAAAAAAATGTACAAAAAAAATTAAAATAAAGAGGGGGGATAGGGAGTTGGTATAAAACATTATTCTGATTATTCGGAGTCAATAGATTGGACATTCCAATAAAAATCAAACGCCTGTCACTAATAAGTCATAACTAATAAGTCAGATTCAATGCTTCCCAAAGATCCGTTATCCAAAAAACCGTATACGCTGCACTCGCAAAAAGAAAAGGAGAAATAAAGAGTAAGAATTCTTCTTGAAATATTTCTAAAGCCTCATATTTCAGACATCATGTAGTGTCTTGGCCGTAATAAATTCTATGAATCAAATAATCAATCAATAAATAATCAATTAAAAAGTAATAAATTCGTCATAATAATTCAAAAAAAACAGTAGTTAATACATAATACACATTGCCCATAACGTAGCTTTTTTGTTTATTTCGATCCTTCTTATTTTCTTACTTTTAGTTTGCATGTATTTCAAATCAATAATAATTGCATACTAGAGAAGCGAAAGCAAGTCTCCTAAAAAAGATCTCAACGGTTTGATGATTATAAACATTGAGTAGCAATAAAACATCTGCCAGCAGGCAGACGGCCTTGACCCACCATGAGACTGTTACGTCAATGAAGAAGAAGCACGCGAAGAAATGAGAACAAAGAGAAAAAGTCGATAAGAACGCAGAGCGTATTCTTATTCTAAAGACTCTCTCTCCTTTGGTCCCGCAGGACTCAGGTTCCAAATCCTGTCGATGGCACGGATGTTTGTGAGTGGTTCGGAATCCAATTTAAACAGCAGGTCTAGGTCTCATTAGGCCTAGAGCAAGGATGGGCAAACTTTTCGGTCGCGGGCCAAAAAATAAAAATAAAAAGTTTGGTGGGCCAAGATAAATTTTTCTAAAATTTTAAAAACAATATACAATACATTTTACAATTTAAATATGTTAATGAGATGAATGAAATTGTGATTTCATTTTTAAAAGTTCCTTATAGTGAGGTTCGAAGTGAGATGGACTGATTCTGAAGAACCAGGTTAAATGCTCATCTGTCAATCTACTATACCTGAAATAATTCTTTCTAAGGTTCCTAGTTGAAAACACTTGTTCACATATATAAGATGAAGCAAACATAGCACTGATTTTCTGGACATGAGAAATTAAATTTGGGAAACTTACTTTCGATAATGATTTGTAAAACTCTAACATTGGCATATTTAAAAACTACTGCTTGAGATGATAGTTAGATTGCATCTCAAATCTGACCTCACTGCTTCACAATTTCGAAAGGTATGGTAAAAATATCCAATTCTATTTGAAGGGCACTGAAATCTGCGTTCGAACTCAAAATGCTAATCTTCATAATTCTTAAGTTTCCCTTCTCTTTCATTTAATAGAACAAAAATAGAGAAAGTAGAAAAGTCCTTTGAAAAAAAAAATATTTAAAAGTAGAAAAGGAGATGGATATATAATATATAAATATATATTTCTTTTAATTTGTCTCGGACCGGCAAATTGAAATTCTATCCACTGGCCGGATAGAATCTTGCGGCGGGCCTGATATGGCCCGCGGGCGCAGTTTGCCCATTCGGGGCCCTAGAGTGTAAAAATGACCGTAGACAAAATGACAAATCAACCTCCATTCAAAAAAAAAAAAAAAAAAAAAACATTTATTCTAAAGGATGAAAAGCAAACGTGGAAGCAGTTGAGGACTGCCTTTCAGTTATAAAAAATGAATAGTTAAACATTGCAAAATTATTCAGAGAGAAAAAAATTATTAAAGAATTAAATTAATTAAAATTATTAAAAGAATAGAAGTTCTGGTAAACATTTCAAGTCCTTTTCGTATTAGAGTTGGCGCTGTATCGCCGCTTGGCTTCTTTTCCATGCGAACATTTATTTAGAAAACGTAAGCATGTTAAAAAAAGCGATTCTGAAAATATGAAGAAATCTCGAGTCATTCATTTATTTAGTATTGTTCATTAATTTATTATTTGAGCTTACTAATCATAAAAGACACAAGACATGCTATTTTGCTTACAATTCTGATTATTTTGTATCAAATATAATAAAAGTTTACAAAAAGTTCATATAAATAAATTTCTTATTTTTGAATCATTTTGAAGTAAATATATTACTCATTTGTTAATAAAATATGAATGCCAAATATTTAGAAAATTAAATTTACATTTATTTGACAGCTAGCAAAAATGAATCATTTCTTTTTAAAATCCTTGTAGACCTTTTTCTCCTTTCACGTCAACAACGCACGCAAGCAATCGTCCATGAATTTTTAACACACGATATGTCCTTGCGATATCTGTATAGTTAAGGATTTTCAACTTATCAATGCTTTTTTTCAATTCTTTCTATTAGCTCACACTCTCCCTATATATATCTTGTTCAAATTTTCAATCGTTCATAAAATACTTTTATTCATCCGTTCAATTTCAAATACATTTTTTTTGAACTTGTAGTGGATGACACTTCATGTTAATAAAGTTTTTTCAAATGTTAATTCATTCATTAAATTCAATTAATTAATTTTAGTTTTTTTTTTTTTTTTTTAGATTTACGTTGCAAGTATCTACCCATAGAGGGCGCCAGATAAACTTAAAAAAAATGAATGAAACATTATTTATAAAGAACTTTTCTGCAATAGAGTGAAAAAAAAAAAGTAGGAATTGACTTAATTTTTTTTTATATTACTTGTTATTAGCAATAGTACTGATCAGATTAGCACTTCAGATCAGCATTTCAATTTCGTTTAAAAAATTAATGAGAGGCACTTCAGATTTTTTGTATTGCGAAATTCAGAATAGTTTTGTGATGCAAATTGCATGTTTTCAATATTGTTGTGTAAAATGATCGTGTTTCTAATTTATACCTTGTCAATTCTTCTTTGATTTCTATTATGATGCATTGATTACTTAACACACACACATATATATATATATATATATATATGTTGCGCTCTGTCAATTTCATTCGAATTTTAATGCGCGTTTAATTTTAAATGATATGAATCTGTGACGCAGTCATTTTAACCGAGCATTTTCATGCAATCTGCCAGGAGGAAAAGAAGTGCTGTCACAGGTCTGACCTGAGGTGAGGGTTTACGGCACGAAGAGCTGTCCTCGAATAAACGCATTTGGCAACCGACAAACAGATTCGCTTTATCTACATTTCACTCTAAACGGGGTCAAATGACCTGCTCACAGTTTCGCAATTAATATTCGTCGCTTTTCGTCAATAGATGGACGAAATTTATTCTAAAATGTTTATGAAATTTACCGCTTTTTTATCTTTCTTAATGGAGGCATCGAATATGACGATAAATTTTGTTCAATAATTTTTAGTAAATTGAGTATTCCACCAATTCCAGACATGCAGATGAACAGCTAACACTTTTTACACAAAGAATGCATATCACAAACGTACAGGAAGAAGAAACTTGTCTCTAAAAGGCGATTGTTGTACAGGATGGTCAATAATTATTCGAATGGCGGCAACAACATTAAGCAATTAACATTTTTAAAAAGCCGTGTTAGAATCGGATTTGTATACATTTTTTAAAGAAAGCCAAAAAGACAATTTACTTGTTGGTTTGTCGCTTTACGGTCATTTTGTGCATACTTTGGGATAAATAGACAAGGACCTACAGTTTAACTTGAATTCCAAACCACTCACAAACATCCATGCCACCGCTGGTTTCGATCCTAAAGCTTGGGATATCAAATGCCAGAACGCTAGCTAATTGCCATCAGGCCACATTTACTTGCTGGAAGAAGGGAGAAAAACCCCAAAAGTGAGGATCATACCCATAGACATCCCAGTCACGGAAAATATAAGAAATTTATTAATAAAAAAAGTAGATAATGATATAAATATTTAAAATTGCATGAATCGTAGATAATGATATGAACATTTAAAAATTGCATGAATCGTAAACAATGATATGAACATTTAAAAATTGCATGAATCACCGGCAGTGATATAAATATTCAATATATTAATATAACATTAAAAAAGGGGACAATGATATTAATATAATTTTAAATGCACGTATCATTTTTTATGATTCAAGCAATTATTAAATGTTTATAGTATCATTGTCTTTGTTTCATGCAATATTTAAATATTTATGCATTTTTTAAAATTCAAAATAAAGACGTCAAAATATATACATTTTTTATGAAAATGATACGTTTTTTTTTTTATGAAAATGAAAAATAAACATAATTTATTAAAATAAAAAAAGAGAGGTTTATTCAAATACAAAATAAATTTAAATACATTTCAAGTCAAAATAGTTTCAATAAAATATGTAAATCCTTTCTCTCACAATCATGACACCTGATAAGTTTTGACAGACTCGCAAATTTTTTAACTGTGTGTGTGGAAATATTTTTAAAAAAAATATTTACATCATGTGGTTAGAAATATTTTTTCACCATGTGGAATTGTTTCTTCCAATAAAAGTACGCTACATCAATACCCATTTCTTCAACATAATTTCCAAAGTTATACAACCAATTTTGATCGCAAAATCCATTTATATATTTCTCTATTGTAGCCAGAATAAAAGTAACTCCTTTTTCATCAATTGATTAGCGTTCTATTTAATAGCCATAAATCCATAAATAGGTTTAATGCTTTTACATTTTCTTCTTTTGGATCAGGTATTTCTGGTTCTATGCCTCTTTTCTAGGATATTTAATAGAATTCTTTTCAATTTTTTTCTTTTCTCCAATTACTTCTACTTCAGGTATTTCTTTTAGGATATTTTTATTCTTTTTATTTTCTTTTTTCTTTTCCGGATTATTTTCAGATGTCTGTGGAGGATCTTGTAGAAGCATTTTCATTTATCTTTCTAATATTTTTTTTTTTTCTATTTCAATTATAAATTATTCAATTTTTTTTAAATGTTTTTTTGCTTATTTATTTCGTATTTTAAAAAGTTTTGTATTTTTTATTTCAATAAACTTGAGTTATTTTTTTATTTTAATAAATGTGTATTTATTTTGAATTTTAATCGTGGAAAATTCAAGCAATTTTCAAATATTTATATCATTGTCTATATATATATTATTATTTTAAAAACATTTATACAGAATTTCTCACCATTTTACGTGGCTCAGGGGCTTAAGGGGCCAGATGTTCCGGGTTCAAATCCCAGCTAAGTCTAATATCTTTTATTTCCTTTCTTCAACAATTAAATTGACTTTTTTTATTTTTTAATTTCATGATTTTCTTCAAAGAAATGTATTCAAATCAGTTTTTAAAAAGCTTTTAATAATTTTGAATTATTTAATGGCGTTGTCAACATTCAAAGAGTTATTGAGCATACTGTACCTTTTATAAAAATTGCGAACGGTAATACAGATTCATTGTTATTCCAAGGCATAATGATACGTTTCAAGGCATTAATATATGGAATTAATTAGGCTATTTTATTTATATTCCGGAAAATAACTTTGATACAAATCTCATTATATGAATGAAAGTATATTTTTATTATTCTACAATTATTATTATTTGTAAATATTCAATTCTACTTCATTGGCGCAATAACCCCATGGTGAGATCATCTGCCTGCTGTCAGATTTCGAGACAAGAGATGGTTCCTTTTTACGAGGTAGGTTTATTAGTCTTATGCCTGACAATCATATTGACCTGTACCTACGATTTGAGGCGGATTCTGAGCCACTACAAGTATCCATGGCATCGCCGGGACTCGAACCCGAAACCTGTGACGCTAAGTGTCAGACAATCGGTCATCAGGTTCCTATATCCAATTAATTAAACGAAATGTTTCTTAATATTTCATTTCCACTAAAACGTAATTAATGATTCTATATTAGATGAAATAAAACAAAATATACCTAAACCAGATCCCCCATTTTATAAATGGTCGTCGATATTTAAACGTTAAGCAACTTTCGCAATAATAAATCAAATATGTGTTAGTAGTAACTATTACATCTTAAAATACATATTTTTTTCATTGGTCCGCGGCGTGATGGCCAATGACTACGGTAGCATCTAGCCGTTGGTACGACAGGCTTCAGTTTCGTATCCTGGTGGTGGCATGGCTATTTCTGAGTGGTTCAGAAACCAGGTTAAACTGTAGGTCCCGGTCTAATTAGCCCAACGTGTTATTAAAATGATCGTAGAGCGACCACCCAAACCAATCTTCTTTGGCTCAACAGCCCACCAAAGGGCTGCTGCTTATTGGCAGATTTTGAGATAGGAGGTGCTTCCTTTTTACGGGGTAGAGTTGTGAGCCATATGTCCAATGCTCTACACCCATATTAGACCGGAACCTACGGTTTCAAATGGATTCCGAATCACTACAGTCATCGATGGCACCGCCAGGACTCAAGCCAGAGCGCTAATCACTGGCCCAAAATGCATCTTCATCATCATGATTGGCGCAACAGCCCTAGATCAGCCAAGGCCGTCTGCCTACTGGCAGATTTCGAAACATGAGATGTCTTCTTTTTACGGGGTAGGCCTGTCAGCCTTACACGCAACGCTTTTACAGTCGTGTTAGACTGGCACCTACAGTTTAAAGTGGATTCCGAACCACTACAAACATCCATGGCACCGCCGGGACTCGAACGCGAAACCTGGGGTACCGAGCGCCAGAGCGCTAGCCACTCGGTCATTCAGGCCCCAAAATACATCTTAGTCATTTATAATTAATAATCATCAACATTTTAAATCATATTTTAAATCATCAACATTAATATTTTAAATACTATAATAATCAATTCATAAAACTAAATATTAATCAATTTGCACTTTAAATATTGTTTTTTTTGTGATGAACATGCGCAAGAGCAGGTTTGAAAGTATTCCTTAAATTACATACTACTTATTACTTTTTATCAATATTACGTTTCCTTATGAACACTTTTATTCATATACTACATGAAAAATCGCACAAAAACAGGTTTGAATTCATTCTTATACTATGTACTACTTATGACTTTTTATTCAAACTAGCAAATATAACAAGGTGTTGACCAACTTCAGAAAATAAACATGATCAAATTTTTTTATTTCAAAGAAATAAATTGGTAAACATTATCACTAATTAGCTGCCAGAAAACTTATCTATGCTAAAGAGCAATTGGATAAATTTGATAAAGTAGCTTATGCGAACATAAAACTCAAAGCACCTCCTCAACTCAACTTGTCTTTGGAATTCGGAATTTCTAAAATAAAAACTATATTAAAAGCAATTTTATTAGCGAGTCCAAAACATGTAATATCAATCAAAAAAAGAAAAACTTTAGAAAATAATAAAACCAGAAGCGTAATATCAAAATGGAGTCCGATGCGAAAAGCGCTATGATACTAATTTCCCTTTTTAATTTTTAAATAAACAATTATTAGCGCCATCTGGTAGCATTAAAAATAGGTTTTTATTTTCTTAAACAATTTTTACTAATAATTGTTTCGTAGTAGTTGACTACTCATCAGATAAAACAGTAGAAGTACATTTATTTACTTTGAATTTAAGTGCAATACTTTTTAAAAATATTATAACATAATACCGTGTTATAACAAAGAGATTTTTCTATATAAATGTATTAAAAGTATAAATGTTTTAATTAAGAAAGAAATAAGAACTTTTCTGTAATTTTTTTATTAGGACAACATTTTAAATCAACAGAAAATGTATTAAAAGGCCATTTTGCTTAAAATTGTTAGGAAATAATCTATTATTTATACTAAGACTTTATTCTAAATTACTATATTCAGGGTTACCAAACCAAACGGTCCTATCCATTAATTTCTCGCTTAAAACCTTATTCCTTCACTGCCAACAAAAAATCACTTTATCTCACCTTTTGGCGACAATAAAATATTAAAAGTAAACCTGCTAATTTTGGTGAAATTTGAGTGTAAATTGAGACCTTGTGTAGGTAGGCATACAAACACTCACAAACTTTGAGAAATATATATTTTCTATATATATTGCTCTCTATATATTTTTTATTTCTATATATGATAAACATTTTTTTATATACTGTAAAAAATAATAGAACAAAAATAGGTTTTAGTGTATTGATCTTCTCTATATATAAAATGTAAGGTATTTGTATGTATGTTTATTTTTCCAAAACCTTAAAAATGATAAAAAATTTTTTATTTGAATCTGATGTGTAGCCAAAAATTGACAAAACACTTTTTATTTTTTTTTTTTTTAGTAAAACCTTTTTTTATTATATAGTTGGGCTTCTTTAAGATAATTTAATTCAAAAATCATCTACTAAAGCTGGGGTCTCCAAACTTTCCAGCCTTAGGGCCATACTGTTTACTCCAGTAAGTACCAAGGGCCAAAACCATTTTAATTTTTCTGCCATTATCTTTAATTTCCAGTTAGTTGTTATGCTTAAGTTAAATTTTCTGCGTATTATGCTTGTCATTAAGCTTTATCTAGCAAGTCAATAAAACCGAGTTATTATGATTCTGTACTTTTTTATCCAACTTATTACAGCAACAATAAGCTATTCGCTGTCGCGGGCCGGATTGATGACACTGGCCGGCCGGATTTGGCCCGCGGGCCGTAGTTTGGAGACCCCTGTACTAAAGTATGGCAAATGGCGTCATAGTCCTTGAAGTTCTTATTTACCTTTGGGATTCACCATTCGTAAACAATATAAACAATTTTTAATTTCTTAATTTTTTTTTTCATTAATAAATAATTTGCAAGCGAGACTGTAATTGTTTTTTTAAAAATTCTCTTGAAATTTTGACGTTTTTTTTTTGTGTGTGTGATTTTAACTTTATTTAATAAGTTCCATGTCAAATATTCTGTTATATGGATTTGAAATTAATTTTTTGCGTGTATGTTTATATTTCAAAAGCTTCAAAATTATACCAATTTTTTCCTCTGAATTTATATTTTTTA
The DNA here is from genome assembly GCA_021605095.1 of Caerostris extrusa. Lineage (NCBI taxonomy): Eukaryota > Metazoa > Arthropoda > Arachnida > Araneae > Araneidae > Caerostris > Caerostris extrusa. The sequence goes on from BPLR01001908.1 coordinate 86,493, forward strand.
ACGGATGTGTAACTAAAATTGCTAAAGTAATCTTATTTATTTTTTCAATTTTAGTAAAGCCTTTTTTTATTGTATAGTTAAGTTTTCTGATTATTTAATTCAAAAATCATTTGCTAATATATATGACAAATGGAAAATGACGTCATAGTTCTTGACCGTTCTCAACTTTGGGGTTTATAATCGTATACAATATACATATATATTTTAATTTTTTGATTTTTTTTTTCACTAATAAATAATTCGTGAAAATTGGATAGAGCGAGATCTTAATTCTTTTAAAAATTCTCTTAAAATTTTGACGGTTTTTTTTTTTTTTGTCATTTAGCCATTTTTAATAAATTTTCTATTCGTCTCAAATAGTCTTTTATATAGGTTCGAAAATAATTCTTTAACTCTAAATTCCTGTTTATTTACAGTTATTATTTATTTTGTAACAACGAAATAAATAATTTATTTATGTATGTTACTACACATCTTTTCGGCAATATTGGTTATTATCAGGCAACATAAATATTAAGAACAAATCTTTCGATTTGTTCTTAATATTTATGCTGCCTGATGACCAATTGGCCGTCGGTATCACATGCTTCAGGTTCGAATCCTGGCGGTTGCATGGATGTTTGTGAATGGTTCGGAATCCACTTTAAGCTGTAGGTCCCGGCCTGTTTGGCTCTCGTGGGTACAAGATGACCGTAGAGTGACAAACCAATTTTAATATTTATTTTATTTAGAAATTAGTATGCTTTTTTAAAGTTATTAATCAATATATAACAATTTACACGATATTTTAAATGTCACACGTTTTTCTATATTTTTATCCTGACATCGCTTATTTATTTATTTATTTTCTTTCAGTTCGCTATTTTTATCAGCAAGCCCAGATTCGGTTCTTAAAAGATTACATTACGTTTACTGTTGTCTCGAACAATGAACTTTTGTGTTTTGACCTTCACATATAAAAAAGCACTCGCTCAGTTTCAGAAAATAAAACTTACAAGCTCTTTTATTTAGATGCACCTCTGTTCAAAGCAGCACTTTAAATTTTTCAGCTCTAGCCTTAGCTATTCTCGATCTATTAGATGCATTTCGTTTTTCTGATGTCTCCCATTCTCTATTGATTTATGTGTCACTCTTCATTTACAGTCAATTCTGATATGATTGAATAGTTTTCTTTTCTTAGGCGGCATTGCATATTTTACAATAAAAACCGATGTGATGTTCAGCAAACTTTTTTTCCCGACTTCACGGTGATGCTCCTATGGCTAACAAATTTCCAACATCCACAGACGGAGAAATAGAAGATTTCGGTTGGATGGGGAAGTCGAAAACTCAGGCAACATAAAAACAACAAAAGAATCAACAACATAAAAAAAAAAATGTCAATCATGAAAAAGTCGCTAAGCAAAAAGTTTCACCAAATTGGCGCAAAATCTTATCTATCCCAAATTGAGTAATTTTTTAATGAATATTGATCTAATTTCGAGATTTATTTTGATCTATATTTTGCATTAGAAATAGGCCACACAATTTTGGCGAAAATTGGATATAAACTGAGGCCGTGCATAGGAGAACTTGCACAAAAATACACAAACTTTGAGAGCTATATACAGAGATGTTGAGTCAATTTTTCTGGATTTTTTTCGCAGATATTTTACTTAAATTTATCAAAAATATAAAATGTATCGTTTCACACTAGAAGGGACCATCAGCTAATATTACCAAAGCTAATATCCTCATCATCGTCATCATTCGCACAAAAAGCCTCATAGTGGGCCAAGGCCGTCTGCTTACTTCCAGATTTCAAGAAAAAGGGTATGTTTTTCTTTTTGTGGCGTACGATTGTCTGTCCTACGCCCAAGCTATACAGTCATATTAGACCGCAACCTACGCTTAAAGAGGATTCCGACAAAGATCCATGGCACCGCTGGGCCTCGAATCCGAAACCTGTGGCACTGAGCGCCACATCGCTAGTCACTCGTCCATCAGGCTCCCAAAGCTGCTATGACATTTAATAATGAAAGGTTAGCTGATAGGAATGGAATCGTAACAGAACTATCAATTGTATGGAGTTTGGTTTGTCGCTTTATTGTCATCTTTTGTAGAAGAGGGCTAAACCGATCGGGACCTAAGTTTAACTTGGATTTCGAAGCACTCACAAACATCCATGCCACCGCCAGGACTCGAACCTGAAACCTATGATTCCAAAGGCCAGAGTGCTAGCCATTTGGCCATCAGGTTCCACTTGTATGGGGAATAAAAAGATAAAAAATTTTGAGAACTATTGGTTCGCTCGATTTAGTTTTACATTTATACAATGCTTCATGCTTCGTTTTTTAAAATATAACTTAAAGTTCCATTGTTTTTAAATGGATTTTACATATTATATGCTTCATGTTACGTATTTGCAACAAAGAAAAAAATGTCAGTTTCTCTCAAAATTTAAATGTCAAATTTCGTCTTAATATTCGAAGAGCACGAACGGCTAACGTAAGAAAATTTACGAAATTACTGCAGGAGGTTTTTCTTTATTCTTCTAATGCTCGGATTCGAATAATAGAGGTATAAATAATTCATGTGTGCCTCTACCAAGCTGCTCACGCGGAAATTTTGATGGATTAAAGTGGCTCCCACACGCAAAACAACATGACAGATGGTTTCTTTCCGTCCGACGACGTTTCGTGCCATCAGACATTTTTTGCGCAACAGAAAATTGATATGGATCGTTTACTTTGGAACTGGATTTGAACATTAAATTTGTGCAAAATCGAAGTTTTAAGGACTTTTTTTTTTTTTACATCTTTGCTTTACAATCCTGTCTGGTCAATCATTGCATCACTTATGGAGTTTCGCAGTAAAGCGATAATAAGAGGCGAGAGATAGAGATAGAAGAGACGGAAGTGATGTCACAAAAATAGCGCTCGATTTTAGCTGAATCGACTTGGTAGACCGGGGTATAGACTGATAAAAATTAATTTTTCGACTTTTTTTGATATTTTTTCCGGTGGCAACATCAGAGTGACTCATCGACGTGCATAAACATGAGGGTTGAAATAATATGTACAAAAATTTGTATGGACATTTTTTTTTTTTTTTAAATGGCAACATACCAGAAAATTTTTTAAAAAAATTGCATTTTCTTTAAGAGAAAAATCATTCTTTTCAGTACATATTGTCGTCTACCAAGACGGTTCAGCCAAAAGTCACGCTTTTTTGTGACATCACTTCCGTTCCCAATAAACCCCGTATGGTAATTTCCGCTATTGAACTCGTCGTTTGGAATGTTGTTTAAATCTGTGAGATTGTAATCATCGAGATCATAGAGATGAGATTGCCTTTATTGGAATAGTAAGCAATCTGCTGATTATAAAAAGGTGCTTTCGGAGATGTTTTTCTTTGCCAGACGAGAATGAAATTCATAAAAGTGTAACAGAACCAATCCTTCTGTTGCTCTTTTTCTGGTCCATTCTTTTCAGTCCATATGATCATCTACCAATACGGTTCAACCAAAAGACACGCTTTCTGTGACATCACTTCCATCCCCTATAAACTCCATATAGCACTTTCCACCATAGGACTTGTCGTTTGAAATGTTGTTTAAATCTGTAGATAAGTCCTCAGTGCAGTTTAAATAGTGTAAGATTGTAATCATCGAGATCATAGAGATGAGATTACCTTTATCGTAATAGTAAGCAATCTGCTGGTTATAATAAGGAGCTTTGTGGAGATATTTTTCTTTGCCAGACAAGAACGAAATTTATAAAAGTGCAACAAAACTAATCCTTTCGGTTGCTCTTTTTCTGGTCCATTACATCTTTATGTAATGTGAAGATCACTGTCTGTGCATCATTGCGATTTTGTCAAAACCTTTTCTCAACTGATACCCAACGGTATGAGGACATGGGCCATTTTGACCCCGATGCTAAAGCAATTCATCAAGTCTCATTTTGAGTAAAAAAAATATTCTAAATTGAAAACCAGAATCATTGATTTTCTCTTCCTAGCCCATTTCCTTTCGTATTCACGCAGAAGAATTTGACTCAATAAAAGCAAATGATTGAATAAAAAATGATTTCTTCATCCGAGCAGATGTTATTTTAGAAAAACCAAATTGAAATGGTATTCAATGCTGTCAATAGTCGTTCATCAGGTTTCAAGATTTTTAAAAATCTTCCCTAAGGTTTTGTAAAGACACCGACCATGTACTGAAGCCATTACGCACAGATAAGGTTTTAACGTAGAATACGTTTTATAGATATGTCAACTGGAACGTAACGTCATAGTAAACGTAATTACGTTTTATTATGTACGTCATAGTAAACGTAGATTAATCATAGATTACGTCATAGTAAACATAGAATACGTTTTATAGATATGTTAACTGGACGAAAATTTAATACAAAAATTCAGATGCAACTTTTAATAACTCTCTCACGTGTTTTTTTTTAAATATTATTATTTTATTCTGAGTCCATATTATAATTTAAAAGAACTACATTACCAAATCCAAATACAATTTATTAAGAAAATCCATTATGTCAAAGTCCATGATAAAATAAATGCGGACGAATAAAATTCATAAAAGCAGCTAAATAAAAATAAAATAAATATAAACAAAATGGATGAAAGCAAAGTAATAATGCATTCTGGATAACGTAACTGAATAACTTTCCAAGCTTTTTAAAAAGAATTATTAAGGTCATTTCCAAGTCTATTTACTTAACGACAAAATATTTGCAACTGACAAAATAATTTTATTTTTTACAGATTTAAACTAGAAGTATTTTATTCATTTTTACAATTTTAGTTCTTTTGATCGTGATGGCTTTATTCGTGACGGTTTAAATCTAAACACATGAACATAGATTTAATCCAGTCATCAATGGTTCCACAGTGTGTCACGGTGCCCATTAGAAAGAAAATGGGCGCCGCGAGGCACTCATGATCTCCAATACTTTGTTACTAAGGGAAGAAAAAGTATCAAAGTTACTCATCAAAAATCAGTTCCTTTCCAATTGTGGCAACCCGCCAAGTAGCGTTGTGATTAATAAACATTTTCGCTGAAAAAAAAAAAAAAAAGAAAAGAGGCGATGTTTTTGTTTGGCGATGAAAAATTAAGCCAATCACATGAATCGCGTAATTTTCTTACTAAAAATGAGTTATAATATCCATTTGAAAGGAAAAAAACTTAATGGAATTTGATGAAAATACTATCTATACAACAAATACTTGACATCGTGTCAAATAAATAAGGAACACCAAGTGTTTCTTAAGATCATTCATCACAAGTTTATTTATAAATACTAACAATACTGGAAATATTGTATTGTTATATTGTTGTAACATCTTATTTTAAATACACAAAAAAAGTGTAGGTTTAAAATAAGATGATAGTAATAAAAGTTTCAATGCCTAGCAGCTGTAGATTATTGATAAAAAAAGAGCGGCGTGATGGCCAATTGATAACGCTCTGGCCTTTGGTACCATATGCTTTAGGTTCGAAGTCTGACGGTGGCATGGATGTTTGTGAGTGGTTCGGAATCCACGTTAAACTATAGTCTAATAATTCGCGTTAGTCGTTAATCTATTGGTCTAATTAGCCCAAAGTGTGAATAAAATGACCGTAGAGCGCCTAACCAAAACTAATAAAAAAGAAGAAAACATTGACATAAACTGAGAAGAGGAAAAAAATTAGCCAAACAATGTAAAAGAAATGCAAATATGGTAAAATCTAACAATACAAAAAAATAAGAATTCCCCTTTATAAACCAAACTAGTTAATATTTCTTTTTTTCTTCAAGTGCATCACTTATACAATACAAGCCCGACTCGTGGCGGAGGTTCCTCCGCGAGCGGCTTTGTTGTAGACACGGTTTCAAAAACCAGGCGATTTGTGAAGTTCTCGATGGCGTTTGTGATGTTCAGCATCTTACCTTGTGAGTCGGATTACCTGGTGAGAGTTTTCTGGGTTTCTCTCATACGATAAGCCAATTCGGCGTAGTTCCCCCTAAAAGTCCTCCTGGAAGGCAATGCCCCATTTCTTCAGTGACTCGGAGTCAAGTCGGACTTCTATTTACGGGTGCTCCATCCCAAAAGAAGCTGCAGCCTCTTTCCTCCTTCCATGAGACCACACGGGTTCTTGGACTTGGTCTAGATGTTGCTGTCTACCATGTAGAATAAGAAACAAAAAAACGTGTACAATGCATAAACTGTTGACTTGCAGAGTTCAATGGGATGAGACCACAACAAAATGACGGATACCTCAATGTTATCAATAAAACAACAGAGTGCATAAGCCTTTCGATCAGGTTTTATCCCCACATGGAAGAAACACGTCCACCAGAGACAACAGCCAACGATTCTCCTCGATTGCGAAAGTTATTGCCATATCCAGCAACTTCGAAACTTAATCCTGCTGTTAGTTTGCGAAACTATTGCCATATCCAGCAACTTCGAAACTTAATCCTGCTGTTAGTTTGCGAAAGTTATTGCCATATCCAGCAACTTCGAAACTTAATCCTGCTGTTAGTTTGCGAAAGCTATTGCCATATCCAGCAACTTCGAAACTTAATCCTGCTGTTAGTTTGCGAAAGCTATTGCCATATCCAGCAACTTCGAAACTTAATCCTGCTGTTAGTTTGCGAAAGCTATTGCCATATCCAGCAACTTCGAAACTTAATCCTGCTGTTAGTTTGCGAAAGCTATTGCCATATCCAGCAACTTCGAAACTTAATCCTGCTGTTAGTTTGCGAAAGCTATTGCCATATCCAGCAACTTCGAAACTTAATCCTGCTGTTAGTTTGCGAAAGCTATTGCCATATCCAGCAACTTCGAAACTTAATCCTGCTGTTAGTTTGCGAAAGTTATTGCCATATCCAGCAACTTCGAAACTTAATCCTGCTGTTAGTTTGCGAAAGCTATTGCCATATCCAGCAACTTCGAAACTTAATCCTGCTGTTAGTTTGCGAAAGCTATTGCCATATCCAGCAACTTCGAAACTTAATCCTGTTGTTAGTTTGCGAAAGCTATTGCCATATCCAGCAACTTCGAAACTTAATCCTGCTGTTAGTTTGCGAAAGCTATTGCCATATCCAGCAACTTCGAAACTTAATCCTGCTGTTAGTTTGCGAAAGCTATTGCCATATCCAGCAACTTCGAAACTTAATCCTGCTGTTAGTTTGCGAAAGCTATTGCCATATCCAGCAACTTCGAAACTTAATCCTGCTGTTAGTTTGCGAAAGCTATTGCCATATCCAGCAACTTCGAAACTTAATCCTGCTGCTAATTTGCGAAGAACGAATTCTTGAGGCCACGATTCGAGTGTAAAAAATAAGGTTTGGATACGTTTTATTCCTTTTACGTACAAATAGTCATTAATAAAGAACTTTCAACTTGTATTATAATTATCGTACCCATATTAGCTGAATAGATGAATAGAATAAAGTAATACATCACACACATATTTATATAGATCGGATGAAAACCATAGAAAAGGAACAATTAAATCCCATATAAACAGTACCCATTTTATTTAATTGGAGTCCAAGATTAGCATAAAAACTAGTTTAGTACTAAATTATTTAATAAAATTAAAGTTCTATATACAGAAAGCCATCTATAATTTTCCACCCTCTGAAATATTCAACACTTATTTTAAAAAACCGACCATCACTTCTAACATTCTAAAATTTTCCACTTTAACCTTGATGAAAAAATTTACAATTGAAAAAAAAAAAAAAAAATGATTGACAATAAAGGAAATGAAACAGAAAATAATGATTACGTTGAAGATTTTCAGCTATTGAACGAACTAGACTAGACGAAAGTTGTAAGGTACTTTTAAAAGCAAATCGAAAGAAGATTAATGAAAAATCTATTGCTGAAATGAAAAATAAACACAGCAGCGACTGAGAATTTAGAAAACAGATAAATTAACGGCGGATTAAAATTTCTTTCTACTAATTCTACACTAATACTATAGAACAGATAAATGAACTGGAATCACAAGATGTATTATATAAGGGAACTATTTTAATCACTAAAGTCAAAATAACTCTAATAACGGCTAAATTAAAAACCATTTTAACTAATAATTAATTAATAGTTAAATGGTTCTGTTAATTAATTAATTTAATTCGATTAATCAATGGATTAAAAAGTTAATTAATAAACTAATTAATTAATAACAAAATTGTTCTATTAATTAATTATATTAATAATTGATTAATAAAAATCAATAATTAATTAATTAATTGTAATGTCGTATTAATATTTAATTAATTTTAAATAATTTTTGTAATAATTAATAGTTAACTAATTACTTAATAGTAAAATCGTTCTATTAAATAATTAATTTAATTGATTCTATTAATTAATTGCTTAATATAAATCATTTATAGCTAACTAATAAATTGATAGTAAAATATTAATTAATTTATTTAATTAATTCTATTAATTAATTAAAATACTAATTTTTTTTCATGTAAGTCGACTATGTAGTTCAACTATTACTTGGCCGGCCAAGTATCTCGTGGAAAATTGACAAGTGAACAAATTTGATGCATTCAAACGGAGAGATGTAAAAGGTAATAAAGGTACTTTCGGATAAATTTACAATTAAAAATAATTTTTCTTAATTTTTAATAATTAAAATTTTAAATTACATACTATCAACAGAACTAGCATCTCTAACAAAAGCCGGTTTACTTTTAAATCGGATGTTTACCTTTTCTGGTAAACAGCATTACTGCATTTGTGTAACGAAAAGAAACTAAAATGTGTTTGAAATTCTCGTATAATGAATGCTATTGTATGGTTAAACTTTGTTACCGACAGACATCAAATCGATAGACTATTCAAACACCATTCTGTGTGTATGAATGTATGTGTGAATGAATGTGAATGTGCAACTCAATGTTTTCTTCCTAGTTGAGATAGAATTCTGCTGGAAGAAAGCGGAACAGATAGAGTGGAAATAAACAGAGACGGAGCTCACTGAATCACATGAATAATTGGATGCCGATTTGTAATGGATTTTATGCGCATTTGTTGAGGTTGCGCCGATGGAATTCGGAGAAAGAGTGGTTTCGTTCTACTTTACTTGTAAAATTGGATTTAAATCTACTCTGAAGTGTTGATTCGAATGTCTGTTTCTGTTTACAAAAGCACTATAGCGCGAAGAATATCTCTTTTCGTCTATGTTTTTTTAATTTAATATTATTTGGAGCTTAATTAATTTCTATCTGCAATTTGTTATATCTTCGTTTTAGCTAATATATCGGGCACTTTTATTAACTATTTTTTTATATAGCTGTGTCTTTTGATAAGGACGAAACAACCAAAGTTCAATAAGTTCTTTTTTTTTTTTTTTTTTAATTTCGTCAATTTGGTTTTGTTTGGTTTGTCGTTATACTGTCATCTACAAAAAGATTAAACAGAACGCGACCTATAATTTAAAGTGGATTCCGAAGCACTCTCTCACACATCCAGGCCACCAACAAGGTTCGAACCTAAAACCGTGATACCAAAGGCCAGAGCGCTAGCCAATGGCTGCCGGGCTGCTACCGTCGAGGATTGGGTGGCGTTGACCATTTTTCTATGAGCAGCCTAATACATACTAGCACTGAAAAAGCGTGTAGTGCGGGCTGCACTGACGTACGCTGTTACTCATTTAGCACTACCCAGGGGGTACATGTAGCATGAAGATATACGAACGCGAGTAACACTACCCCTACATTGTTCTACGATCCTATTAGACCGGGACCTACGGTTTAAAGTGTATTCCGAACCCCTAAAATCATCCATGGTCACAACCGGGACTCGAACCCAAAACCTGTAGCACCGAGCTCCAAAGCGGTAGTCACTGGGCCATTCAGGCTAGTTACTATACCATTCCGTCGTAATGCTCATCAGCGACACACGTTACCACTGAGCCACGAGTCGGTCACATTGAATTTTTGTTTTATTTAATCATCATAAATCACTTATAACCATAATCATTATAAATCACCTAGATAAAATTTTAAATTACAAAATCGATAAGAGAGGATTTATGCACGCTGTCCTAAACTCTACTGTTTCTTTTTTTTTTTTTTCAAAGCTGAGTCAGAAACAGACTCCACTAGCGGATTCGTATCTTAGACCTCCTATACACTTTCTCCACAGCTCGTGCCCTTATCAGTTAAAAAAAAAAAAAAGGTGCGGATGATACATCAGTGGGCCTGATGAATACTACGAACTGCCCACCGACGGGTTTTGAGGGGGACAATGCCTGCCGGGAAGGTTTCCGTTTAGAGATAACTTCCCTGCATTTGGATATTTTATGGATGAAAACTAGGCAGCTGAGAACTGATGCGAGATGCTTTTATATGCATTGTCTGTATCACCATCGAGTCGCCTCGCATCTAACAGCAGTGACCGTAGCCCTCCTACACGCTAGTTGCACAAGTTACCACCGATTCACAAGTCAAACATACAAGAATTGCATGTTTAGAAAGGAACGAAACTGTACAGAAAGGCTAAGCTACAATTCTGCGTGCCGTCTATTTCTATCTCTACTTTGAAAAAAACAAAAAAACTCATTATAGTTTATGACAAAGTGTATAATCCCTCCCTTATCGATGGAATTTTATTTAAAAAAGTAATATAAAAACAATTTTTTTAAAGTCAATTCCCTTTTTTTTCACTCTATTGTAGAAAGTCCTTTATAACTAATTTTCATTCATTTTTTTAATTTTATCTGGCGCCATCTATTGATAGATACATGCAACTTATATCTAAAAATCTAATGACTGAATTCATATTTGAAAAACTGTATTCACATCCAGTGTCATCCACTACAAGTTAAAAAAAAAAAGTGTATTTGGACTGGAGTGGAAATGAATTTAAAAGTATTTTTATGAACGATTGAATATTTGCACGAGATTTATAAGGGAGAGTGTGAACTATTAGTAGGAATTGAATATACTAAGAATCAGATTACACATCCATTTCAAGGGTAATCATAATCCAAGCGTCTACTCCAGAACCATCCCGTCCCTGTCTCCTGAAAACAAAAAAGCAAACTTCTTCCGGCTCTCTCATTAAGCGGAGAGGGGCGGCCCGAAGGAAGTTGGCGCTTGTACGCGAATCGATGAGAAGCCCAGGTGAGACGGAGGGCGGGAAAACGAGGGCATCCGGTCAGCGGAACATTCCCGGAGAAGGGATCTTATGAAAGGTCCGAAAACTCAAACAACTCGCGCATCTTCAAAATCTACTTTGAACCTAATCATAGCAAATTTTATTTTTTAATTTCACTACTACTGAAAACAAAGTTTTTTACAATTCCTTCTATTAGCTCACACTCTCCCTATATACATCTCGAGCAAATTTTCAATCGTTCATAAAATACGTTTTACTCATCCACTCGAGTTCAAATACATTTTTTTAACTTGTAGTGGAGGACACTGGTTGTTAATGCAGTTTTTTTCAATATTCATTCATTCATTAAATTTAATTCATTAATTTTAGTTTTTTTTTTTTTTAGATTTAAGTTGCATATATCTACCAATAGAGGGGGCCAGATAAACTTAAAAAAATGAATGAAAATTATTTATAAAGGACTTTCTGCAATAGAGTGAAAAAAAAATAGGAATTGACTTCAAAATTTTTTTTTTTACATTATTTGTTTTTTAATTCCACTACTACTGAAAACAAAATTTTTTTTAAAACACACTGCTATACTATGTGAAATGATACTTGCAGTTTAATTGAAAGACAGGAGTCTCTTTGAAATCTCTGTATAACAATTCTTATTGAAATTTTTTTTTAATTTAAAATAAAAGAAGAAAAGTTTTTTTTTTTATTATTACTTGAATATTTATGGAATCCAAATAACACGACTTAATAATTGTTGAAAACCATTGCAGACCATTGCAAACAAGAACTTCTACGCTCAGTTTAATTGGAAAAAATTGTAATCTCTTTGAAACAGGACTTTCCTGGAGAAGAGATCTTATAAATGATCAGAAAAATTCAAACAACTCCCTCATTTTCAAACTCTATTTCTGAATTAAATGACTTAATAACCTAATCAAAGCAAATTTTTTTAATCCCACTATTACTGAAAACAATGTTTCTGCAAGCAAACTTTTTTCAGCCGCACTGTATAGAATGAAAATAAAAACTTCTAAGTGCTGTTTAATTGGAAGAAAGGAATCTCTGAACTTAATTCTTAATAATAAATTTGATATTTTAAACTAAACAAGAAAAAAATTTTTTTAACACTTGAATATTTAAGAAATCCAAATAACAAGACTTAATAATTATGGAAAACCACTGCAGACCATTGCAAATAAGATAATAACCATGGCTTTAATTGGAAGAAAGGAATTTCTTTGAAATCTCTGCTTCATAACTTTTAATGGAAACTTTTTAATTTAAAATAAATGAAGAAATTTTTTTATTAGTAGTTGAAAATTTAAGAAATATAAATAACACGAATTAATAATTATGGAAAACCACTGCAGACCATTGCAAACAAGAACTTAACCCTTACTTTAATTAGAAGAAAGGAATCTTTTGAAATCTCTGCATCACAATTCTTAAAAAAAAATTTTTTAATTTAAAATAAAAGAAGAACATTTATTTTAATAATGCTTGAAAATTTGATAAACCCAAATAACACGACTTATAATTGGGGAAAACTATCACACACCATTGCAAACAAGAACTTCCACTTGCAGTTTAATTGAAAAAAGAGGAATCTTTTTGAACACGACTTAATAATTATTCGCGCTCAGTTAATTTTAATAGCCCGACTTAATAATTGTGGACAACCATTGAAGAATTTTGTTTATTCGCACACCTTTATCTGATATGAAAACAGACAATTTTTACGAACAATTTAAATGGATGCAACAGTGACTTTTTAAAATCTGTGCATCACACTTCTCAATGAAAACTTAAATTTTTTTAACTTAAGAGGGATTTTTTTATAATTACAAACAACATTATGAAATATTAATAATTACAAACAACGCGACTTACAACCGTAGAAGATCATTGCAGACATTTTTTGCAATCGCAGAGTTTTATCTGACATGAAAAAAATTTTCTATGTGCAATTTAACTGGATACATTAGTAACTTTTTGAAATGAGTGCATCATAATTCCCAGTAAAAACTTTAAAATGTTTTACTTAAAATAAAAATTTATTTTTTATTATTATATAATTTTTATTTTTATTTTGTAAACTTTTTTTTTTTTTTTGGTTTTTGTAAGTGGTATGAATTCCAAATAACACGATGTGTGGAAAAATATTGCAGATTTTTTTAATCTCACACCTTTATCTGAAATGAAAACAGACAACTTTTATGTGTAATTTATTTTGATAAAACAGAATTTTTTTTTAAACATGAACACCACAGGTTTCGATGAAAAAGTTTCAACAATGTATGAAATCGTAAGATAACAAGGAAAAAGCGTTGAAGTAGCGTGTATATTTTTGCTGTTTGCCGTTTTACAATCATTTCGTGCACACTTTATGCTAATTAGATCGCGACCTAAAGTTTAACGTGGATTCCGAACCACTCCCAAACATCCATGCCATCGCCCGGATTTAAACCTGAAGCATGTGGTACGCAAGTCCAAAGCGTTAGCCAATTGACCATAAGGCCGTTTGTTACAAGAGAAGGAAGCAACATATTTTAAATAAGATTTCGATATAGCATGAAATTCTGAGAGTACATTTTCAACATAACACAAAATATATTTCTAAATTCGTATTCGTCTCAAATTTCACCTGATACGGCTTCGACATCACCCGACTACAGGAAAGAATGTTCCTCAATCAACATTTGCATCACGTTACGAAATCATTGCAAAAGTTCACAAACAAATTCCGAAGAATTGTTTATTTCATGAGGATTTTTCGTCAATTGTTTTGACCATCCACCCTTTACGAAAGCCAAAAAGGCTTCGAATTAAGGGCTTAAATTCTGCTTCTGTTAATAAAATAATTTGTTGGACAAAATAAGAAACAAGCCAAATAAAATAAACCGGATTTAACTTGAATGTTTATCATTTTAATATCAAAAACTTTAAAATATTAAGAATTCCCTGTTTTAAATTCAAGGCTCTCTGCAGCCTATTTGCAATTGTCTGTTTAAAAGAAAGGATTAAATAAAATTTCAAAAATGCGGTTTTGAAATTCTGATGAGAAGACAGACCAAGGAACTAGGTCAACGGTGACTCAGAAATGTTTCCCTTTTTGTTTTTTTTTTTCTTCTGGTATACCGGTGAGCCTCGTGTTCCCCTTATATATGCAACGAACAACCCACCGACGCATGATAAACGGAGGCGATGCTTTTCGAAAGAATTTTAGAAGTAACTGCCCTGCATTTGCATGTTTGTTAAAAGTCCGCCAAAACTCCCACAGAAGAGGCTTATTGTAGACGCGAAATGCGTACATCGCCAATCCTCTCAATTTTCATCAAGTCTCTTTGTTTCTAAAAGCAACGACCGCAACCCAATTCGAGCGACCTGATGGCCAATTAGCTAGCGCTCAGTCGGTTGGTACCACAAGCTTCATTTTCGAATCCTGGCTGTGGCATGGATGTTTGTGAGTGGTTCGAATCCACATTAAACTGTAGGTCCCGTTCTAATTAGCCCAAAGTGTGCACAAATAGGCCGTAGAGAGACAAATCAAACTGAAGGCTCCTTATTCTCCCTGTAGATTGCTTACTATTGCATAAAGGCGATCTCAGCACTCTCATCTCCAAGATTACAATCCCACACTATTTTAATTGCACTCAGGACATACCCACACATTTAAGCAACATTCCATTCCAGAGTTCTGTGGCATAAAGTACCATGCGGATTTTATACGGGACGGAAGTGATGTCACAGAAAGCATGTGTTTTTGGCTGCAACGTCTTGACAGACAACGGTGGTATAGACTGAGAAGAATTATTTTTTTCCTTTAAAAATATCGATTTTTTTAAGCAATTTGAAATTAAATGATTTTCTTTGTTCCGATCTGATTAGCCCAATATGTATAAAATGAACGTAGAATGACAAACCCAGCCAAGCCAAATCAACCGAATTCGACGACGAACTATTCAATATGAATTCGATCCTGAACCCCCTCTCCCTACATGATAACCGCGTTCGAGTCGAGTTCTAAAATAAATGGCCCACCACATCTACTGTGACAACAAATGTCGTCACAGTAACATCGTCCATCATCGCTTTCAGATGGAAAAGTGATAGCGGATGGAACAGAACAGAGGGGGAAGTGATAGCGAAGCACATCCCCAAAATGGATTAATGCCTGGTAAACTGAAACCCTTACTAAAATAAAATGACTGAACAGTGTTAATGGATATTTTTTTCGTAAGGAACATTCAACAGTAAGAAATGCAATTTTCAGAGTAAAAATAAATAAGAAAAAAAAAATGGTATTGTTCCCTCGTCACTTTATTATCTTGTCTCTTTTCCCTTTTGTCTTTTTCAATTCCTTCTATTAGCTCACACTCTCCCTATATATATCGTGTTCAAATTTTCAATCGTTTATAAAACACTTGTTATTTGTCTCCTCAAGTTCCAAATACATTTCTTTTAAACTTGTAGTGGAGAACACTGGATGTTAATACAGTTTTTTCAAATATTAATTCAGTCATTAAATTTAATTAATTAATTTAATTTTTTTTAGATTTAAGTTGCACTTATCTACCAATAGAGGGCGTTTTAGATAGATAGATTTAGTTAATAGATTTAAGTTGCATATATTTAATAACAGATGGTGCAGATGTAAGAGAAAAATTTCAACGTTATTTGTAAAAGATTTTTCTGCAATAGAGTGAAAAAAAAAGTAGGAAGTGACTTTAAAATAATAATTTTTTTATATTACTTGTTTTCCTTCCCTTACGGAGTTCTCACTCCAGCCATCCACTACAAGTATGGCATTACAAGAACTTGTAACACATTTCACAGAACCAAATTTTCTTATTTACTAAGAATAGTTTCTAGTTCTGAAGTGCTTCTGGAATTGCTAGGATAGTAGGATTGCAGTAAGAGTTGGAATTTTTTAAAGAAAATATGAATGAATAAGATAAAAAAAAAACTGTTCCCTAGCTACGTTATAACCTTGCCCCATTTCCTTCCCTGCTTCACCGAATTCTCATTCGTGGAAACCTCTATAAGAATAACATCACAAGGATTGGTAACATATTTCACCGAACATCTTATTTCTTAAATAAAAACTTATTGTTCTGGTGTGCTTCAAAACTGAGAAGATTTTGCTCAACTTTATTTCTAGTGTCACTTGTGTAACAGCCGACATTCATTAGGCACACGAACCTTTACAGGTGATACTAAAACCTACTTTTTTGAAAGGTTAATTGATTAAGTTTTTAAACCACGACCAAAACACATTAAAACACTCATATAAAGTGTTCGTTTTATCATAAACGTATTATACGCTACTTTTATTTCAAACTAGCTGATAAGCCAGTGTGTCCCCCGCTCATCCGAAAAGAAGTAATACAATAAGGATAAAAGAGACAATAATTTTGTTTTGTTCTAATGCAGCTGGCAAATACTTAGACAATTGTCTTTTGATGCCTTAAGGCAAGCGCTGCACCGACGTTACTCACTTAGCACTACCCAAGGGGTGCGTGTAGCTTGAAGATAAGCTACGGACGCGGAGTAACAATACCTCCTCAACGCTCTACGATCCTGTTAAACCGGGATCTACGGTTTAAAGTGGATTCCGAACCACTACACACATCCATGGCACAGCCGAAATCTGTGGTACCGAGCACTAGAGCGCTAGACGGCCATTCAGGGCCGAAAATAAAATTTAATAATTAGAAAACTTCAAACATTAACTTTTTTATAGATTTTTTTTTCAAAACTGAGCATCAAGAGAAAAATGAATTTTTAATTAAAACATTTCAGGCAATTGCTTGTGGACACACATTATTTAAAGGTTTGACACTCGAAGTGGTGTATTGGAGTCTTAGTTCAACGATTGTGAAAGATAAGGTTTATTGAATTTTCTTGTCCCTAAAATTTTAATTCCTCTTTCCAAACCCTTAATATGAGTCGTAGAAGAATATTTAAAATCATTTGGCTCAAGCTTTACTTATTAGCCATTAAGTTCTGTCTTTATTTATTGGCCATTTGGTGCAGGCTTTATTTATTAGCCATTGGGATCAACCTTTAGGATCCATAAAAATCGCACATAAAAACGTATCCAAACACTCTCATTAATTCTAGGGAATTAAGCGGCGGAAATCCGGGAGAATCTCCAAGTTTCAATTTGATCTGCTGTCTTACGTACAGTATAGACTTTATATATTACAAATTTGTAAAATGTGAATTTGTGTGAATGGCAAACTAAAAGATTTCAAAGATATCATGTAGTTTGTGTTTGTCTTCCTACTAAATCTGTTTGTCGAAATAAAATGCGTCATAATCGGCGTTAGGGACCTGATGGGCGAGTGGCTAGTGATTTGGAACCACAGGTTTCGATTTCAAATCCCGGCGGTGCCATGGGTGTTTGTAGTGTTTCGGAATCCACTTTAAACTGTAGGTTCCGGTCTCGCATAACCGTAGAGCGTCACAGAATCCAGCCAGACTTCTCAGTCGCATCCTTTCCAAACTGTAAAGGGGCAACTCAGCTCTAGGCACAGTGATGTGGTGTGGTGTAGTAGTAGTCATAACAGGCGACAAAATTTGTGCATTTTTTTCTAAAAAGGGAAAAAATATTGAAGCAATGAGGGCAGACTATATTTTTAAATTAACTAGTTCCATCAATACAGAAACATCTTTTAACCTATTTTTTGTGCATCCTTATACTGACCCCAATTTTGAATTGTTTTTCCCTCAATGTGTTTATTTAACCAACTTAATCCCCAATATTAGTGAAATCGCACCGTAAGAGGCAAAGGACGATCAAAGTGAATGGTAGTAACTTTGGAGAGGGAAAAAATTTTTTTGTAGTTTAATGAAAATAAATGCACGATGATTAAAGGAAGAAAAGAAAGATAAAGAAACAGAGTGGAAGAAAATTTTGAAAAACTATTCGTTGACAATTCAAATATAGCCACCAATAATTTTGGTTTCAAATGGGGTATCTACAGTTAATACTGGATTATAAGCTGTAATACAAAAGTTTTTAATTGTATTTACTTCTATATTGAATGGAATGTGGCTTTAGTTACTACTAGCTTTAGTAACAGTTAGCGACTACAAATTTGCTATATATATATATATTCGTATATATGAGGAGAAAGAAAAGAAACCGGCTCTATATAACGAATCATGGTAATTTAAGAATACTGCCTGCAGATAGAAACATGATTGTTTCTATTATAACAGCTCTGCAGATTCAGACTTCCAATCAGAAACGTAATTCGTAATTTTTATTTTCATATTTTGCTTCATATTATCTCAATTTGTTGTGTATAATGTAAATATTACTGGGATTGATTTTGATAAAGAATTTTACAGTTTCAAGTTTCAAAGTGTCTTACTTATGACATCTTTATTTACTATGCGTCAAGACATAATTAGATAAATTGATATATAAAATAAAATAAATATATATTACATTTATCTGATTGTTCCTTTAAAGAAGGTAGATTTCTCGAGAGGTACAAAATAATTATTTTACTGAAAAGGGGCAGTAGGATATATAAATCTGGGAACCATTGATATAACAGAGGACGGAGACATGAACAAATTCTACCTCTAAACTTTGTGGTATTGGGAATTCGGAAAAACTTTCGCTTTTGCTAGTTTTACCAGAAATATTATGATGCTATTTGAGTAGATTATTTCTTTCAATTCTGTTTCTTGTAAAACACTCTATACTGCCAGATCTGGACATTTGCTTTTTGAATAACTTTTCAATGCATGTAGTGGTTTTTTTTACTGATTTCAAAGTGGTCCGATGAATTCAATCACCTCAAATAAATTAGAAATTTAATAATGTGCATTTTTTTTTTTTTTTTTTTTGAAAACCAGTTTTATCCATCGAAATTTCGAAAAGAATAATAATTAATCTCTCTATGGTACGTAGTTTCATTTATGAAATCAAAAAATCTTTAAGATTCTATTTAAACAAACACTTCATGAGAAAATGTTTCTTTTTCTTTTAAATCACTTGCAATTAAATTAAAGTGTTTATTATGAATTTAAGCGAGTGCTTTCAGATAAATCAATAGGTTTCATAAATATATTATTCTGAACGTGCCATCCATTACTTAAATAACTAACCACATATAAATATAAATAAAATAAGATATTCCATATATTGTCATCATGGAACGTTTCATTTCGGTATATATATATTTTCAACCTAATGCTGGGTATACTTATAGTATGAATATATAATTGCTAATTTAAAATAAATTGGATGAAACAAACCAAAATTACTACTGATTACTGAAAATAAAAGGTTTTTTGGGGAGGGGCGATACTTTATTTCTACTTTGCTAAAGAGAGATAAAAAGTTTGGTATAATAGAAAGCATCAGTTTTTCTTTTAAAGGGAAAGACTTAAGGGGGAGAAAAGGGGGGAAAATTAGCTAATTTTATTGTCGTTAATTTAAAATAAATTGAATAAAAATATTAAATTACTACATAATAGAATGAAAACATAGAGTTTGAGAACGATACATTAGTTAGTAAGGTAAAGAGTTTGATATAATGGAATGGTTCAAAAAATAAAACCTCAGTTAGTTTTGAAAATCATCTAACTTGTTGTTACTTTAAATTAAATTGAATAAAAAATTTTAAATTACTACGTCGTAAAAAGGAAATAAAAGATTTATTGGAACGATATATTATTTTTGCATTTTTAAAAAGAGATTGAGTTTGGAATGGCTGAAAGAAAACTTTTTTTGTTTTAAAAGGAAAGAAGTCAAAACGCCTCTCCAAATGTTGTTCAAAAATGGAGCCTCAGTTAGATGCGAAAATCATCTAATTTTATTGTTGGTAATTTAAAATAAATTGAATAAAAACTACAAAGTTACTACATCATAGAATAAAAATAAAGTGTTTGGGGAGATACTTTAATTTTACTTCGCTAAAAATTAAAAAGTTTGATGTAATGAAAATGACATTTGCGATTTAAAAGCAAATAAATCGAAAAGCTTCTCCCAAAAATGGTTCATAAATTAAGCCTCAGCTAGGTATGAAAATCATCTAATTTGTTTTTACTTTAAATTAAATTGAATAAAAAAAGTCCTAAAGTTACTACGTCGTAGAAAGAAAATAAAGGATTTGTTGGGTACGGTACTTTATTTGTGCATTTTTAAAAGGAGATACAGAGTTTGGATCGTTGGAAAGAAAATCAATTTTGTTTAAAAAGGAAAAGAAGTCAAAACGCCTCTCGAAATGTTGTTGAAAAACGGAGCCTCAGCATGGTTGTTTAATGGTCAATCCATTCCGCCTGGCAGAGAGCCAACGACCCTCCAGTCACGCAACACCCGATGGGTTTGATTATTTTCCCTAATTGGGCATTCGCACCGTGAACACGGGGGCGAGAGTTCCCCCTTAGCGCCGACGATTAACAACAAGAAGCAATTACAGGTTACGTGGACAATGCAGGAAAACATAAAGAAAGCTGAACCTGAGCCGGAATTTCATTCAATATGTCATTAGTTTTCTGTAGCCAAAAATAAAAGTTTAGCTTTCGTGACGTCAGAATGACGTGCGTTACAAGAAAAAGAACCGTGGAGAATTTTAATTACTTTTATTTTCCTTCTTTTACTAATAAAAAAAAGACATTTTGAATAATGAAAAAAAAAAAAAAAAGAATTCAAATTTCGCTGTAGGTAATATTTTCAAGCGGTTTTAAGATATATTTTTTTAATATTTTAGCTGTCAAGTTAGAGTCTGTTGTTTCTTATTCCAATTGGTCGACTGCAACATCTAGACGAAGTCCATGAACCCGTGTTCTCATGGAAGGAGAAAAAAAAAGGGATGCAGCTTCTGGTGTAATAGCGCACAGATAGGTAAGAGTCTGACTTGGCTCCATGTCTCTGAAGAACGGCTGTGTCTTCGGGAGGACTTTTAAAGGTAAAAAAAACCCCGCATTTGCGTATCGTATGGGAGGAAACGAGGCAGGATGCTGAACATCACAAACGCCATCGAAACTCCTCGTTTTTGAAATAGTATCTACAACAAATCCTCTAGCAGACTGATTCCTCAATTTTCACCAGCGGTGCATGTTGCCACTGAGCATTTGTCAGTGCCTGGATGCACAATACATTCTCATAAGACATAGCTATTAAATTAAGTTTTACAATTTTCTTACTTTAACAAATATTATTTGAGAGCATAAGTGAGAAATCGGATCCGGAGTGAGGAGTCAGGAGTCACGCATATTTGAAGGAGTCGGCGTAAAAGACCAGGTAATAAAATTAATTATTATTTTTTCAAAATTCTGAGAATTAACGAAATTCTAGAATCCGTCTGTCGACTCTTATGTATATTATTATTCTTCATTTGCACAATCGCCCCATAGTGAGCCAAGGCCGTATGCATAAGGACAGATTTCGAGACAGGAGCTGTTTTCTTTTCTTTACTGGATAGGGGGGTCAGCCCTACGCCCAGCGCTCTTCAGTCATAAAAAGACCAAAACCTATGGTTTAAATCATAGGTTTTACAGTGGTCTACAGTTTAAAAATTGAACTCCGAAGCACTACAGACTTCCATAGACCAGAAAGGACTGGCACCGTGTGCCAGAGCGTTAGTTACTCGACTATCAAGACATATATATATATATACCTGACAAATGGCTCAGTGCCAATGCACTCCGCTGGGGAGTATTGGAACGGAGATTCAATTCACTAGCGGCGTTTTTGAAAACATTGATTAAAAAAAAACAAGGAGTCTCGATGGCGTCTGGGATGTTCAACATCTTGCCTAGTCCGTCGGATTGCCTGGTGGGTGTTTTCCGAATTTTCTCCCATACGATACGCAAATGCGGGATAGTTAACACTAAAAGCTCTCCCGGAAGGTACCACTCTTCTTCTTTAGCGACACGGAGCAGAAGTGAGACTTCTACCTACGGGTGCTGCATCATAACAGAAGCTGCCCACCCTTCCCTTGTTCTAGGAGGGATACGACGACAACGTCAACAATATATATATATATATATATGTATATATATATTCCAAAATTCTAGGAATTAATGTTAAAACAAAATGTTAAGTAGACAATTCAATTGTATTCTTCAAAAATACATACAGTAGCATTTACTTAGACTTTAGCCGTACAAGTGCTTTGCTAGATTTTAAGCCGTAGATCCCGGTTTCATATGACTGTAAGAGCATCACGGAGCAAAAGTCAGACGACCTACGGGTGCTCCATCACAATAGAAGCTGCCCCTTTCCCTCCATCCATGAGTAGATCACTCATGGGATGTCCGTCCCGAACTGCAGGACTTTGAGAATTAGTCACAACAACAATAAGTTACACATAATATAACAAAATAATACAATGTAACTTGTTTTTTTTTTATGTTTCCATTATGCAAAAATTTTTATTGCATGTAGACAAAAATTAGAAAAACATTGTGTAAAATGTTTGAGTTAAACGAAACTCACATTTTTTTAACAAAAAATAATTTTTATAACAGTTACAAAACGTAAATATTTGTTTATAATTTATAAAAACCTTTTTATTAATATATTTGAAATTTTCTGTAATAGTTTCTATTTTTATGAGGTAATAAAAAAAAAACAACACACATATGATTAGTACACTTTATTTGTATCATTAGCTTTTTGTAAATAAGTTATTTTTTTTGAATACAAATAAAGTATAATAATCAAACGTTTTTTTTTCTTCGTTATTTCAATTTAAGCATTCTGAAATAATTTTCTGAGAAAGTCTCCGTGAATAAAAGATTCCGTACGACATAAAAAGGAATAAAATCTTTGAGCGAGAACTTCATTAGAAATGGCAGATCATTTGGGAATTATGTATTCACGTTTTTTCAATTCTTTTCGTTTTCAGTTCAAACCATTCATTCACACTGTTCTTTTAAATGAAGCCGAACCTCTTCCATTATTTTATGGTGTCTCTGATGAATTTTTTTTCAATTTGATTCGCTTTCGTCGGTTAAATAATTCAAAATGATGTTGAATACGTTCTTTTAATGTAATAGACAAAAATTTCAAACTTCAAAGAAGTTTGAGGCAATTTCTTGAATTTTCGTTAAGGATTTACAAATGAGAGCCGTTTCCACTAAAAACGTTTTCTCTTCCATTAAAACCAAAAATTCAAAAAAAGATTCAATGGAAATATGACACAAAATAAAGCGTTAAAATTAACGAAGATTCCTAATTGTAATAAAGATGCGTTGGGATTCAATCAACAAGGATCAGCTATGATACTACTGAGCCCAAAAAGTAAGACCAATTATTTTTTTTTTTTCAAAAACTCTTTGTTTATTCTTCCAAATTTATTTCATCGCCTTCAAAGTAATCCCCTCCGACACGATGCACTTATGCCAACGTTTTTTCCAATCCTCAATGCATGATAAAAAGTCATCGCCAGGGATGACCTTCAAAAACCCGCGGCGATTCACGGTGAATCTCTTCAATCGACTCAAAACGATGTCCCCGGAGTGGTCTTTTGAGTTTAGGGAATAGTCAGACGTCGCACGGGAATACGGTGGTTGTGGAACGATATGGGTTTCATTTTTGGCGAAAAATTCACGAAGAATCAATGCAGTGTGTGCTGGCTCATTCAGTGTTTTCGGTACCAATCGAGATTTGACGCCCAAAATGGAATTGACCGATCCTTTTGAAATTCCAACATCATCAGCAAGGTCTCTAATTGTAAATTGACGGTTTGCAAGCACCAAATCTTTAAATATTTAGACGTGAGCTTCGTCGGTTGAGGTTGAGGGTCGATTCGAGGGCTCTTCGTCTTCAACGCGTTCTCTGCCTTCTTTGAACTGCTTATACCACTTGTAAACATTTCTGACCGTTATAGGAATGCTTATCGAATGCCTGCTGCAACATTCTATACGTTTCCGCAAACAAAATTGAATGCAAGTTCTTTTCTTAATTAATCCAGACATTTCAAAAATCGCCGGAATCAGTTTTAGCGTCTCACAAAAGGCATTAGTGCATGAGATATGCTTATCTCATGCACTGATAAATATTTTGACGTCAAATTTCACACATGGGATCAAGGACAGTGCCAGTAACCTAAAAAATAAAAATAATTGCAATTCTATAAGCCACGGGAATTTAAAATTGGTCTTACTTTTTGGACACAGTAGTATATAATTTTTATTGAAAGTTCTTTGTTTTTACGTGATTAAAAGGAACATCAAATTACACGTTTACAGGAAAGATCTTAAAAACAGTTTCTAGCAGGAACAATAATAAGTCTTACCAAAAAAATAAAAAAAAATAAAGAAAGAAAATCAAGTAAAAATAAGAATTGATATAAATGGAAGTGAGGCTAAAAATTATTCAATTACGTCTGAAATTACGAAAGGAAACCCATAAACGACAGAAACTCTCATTACGAAGAGAGCGTCGTAATTGAGAAAAAGAAACTGTAATAACTTTAAACAGCCATTAAGTACTGAAAAAAAATATTATCGTCACAAAAATTCAGGATGAGAGAACATTTTAATGAAAATTTCTTCTCTTTCAATGTTTTTTTGAAGGGAATAAAAAATACGGGAAAAAAATACATTTTTATTAAGATTTATTTCGAGATATCTATTTTATTTATTTGTTTATTTTACAGCGAGAGCTGCGCGTGTCGCTAATATATGCTACAAACAATTTCTCAGTAGGTTTGATTTGATTTGATTTATAGCTCTACGGATATTTTGAGCACACTTTAGGTTAATTAGACCGGGAACCACGGCTTAAAGTGGATTCCGAACCACTACAAACATCTATGGCACCACCGGGACTTGAACCCAAAACCTGAGGCACCGGAAAACCTGAGGCTGAGGAATAAATTTTATCAAAATTTTATTATTTATGCATTAATTAATCAGAATTAAAAAGATAAACTGAATAAAAGCTAGTCAGAACTACGCAATTTAAAGACGTCATATCCACCATTGTTAAAACAGGTCTGAAAACCAAGAAGTTTGAGGACCTTTTCATTCAGACGAGACTGTTTCTCTCTAATTTCCAGAAAAGTCATGTCCTCGGAAGATGACGTAAATGAGAAGCCGTGTAACCCTTCAACCTCAGCCTGTTAAGAGGATCATTTGCACGCTCAGCACCACTTGGGTGAAGGACCTGCTTGTCCTCCGCTCGACACTTTTGCCATCGGGGCGAAAGGTTGCAAAAAAATACTCAGCAAAATTCTGATCAGAAAGGACTTCTTATTCGCTTTTCTTAACAAAATATCCGTTTAATGACAACAGACAAATAATAGCATCAAGAGTATCCTAGGACATTAGGAGGAGGACATAAATTCTAACATGGTTGCGGTTTGATGTTGCATTCAATGTTTCAGACACAAGGGTAGATGGGTAATGAATTGTGGCAGCTGTAAGGTAGAAATTTTCTAGATTCCTTTTCATACGAAGCACAAAATAAAAATGCGTAACTAATAATATGATGAATAACTACAACTTGAATGAAATTATTTCAACTGACTCGCTTCATAATAACTACCTTTAATGTAGCATATTAAATTGTATATCTGTAACTGTATTATCATTTAGCCGTCGCCATTAAAAGATTTCATTCTATAGATGACAGGATACCTTACAGAATAACGACATGACACTGTAAGACAAAAAGCCGCACAGTAGTTTGGTATGTATTGTGAGAAATAATCTCTGTGAATAGATTTACAATAAAGAGAAAGGAGGTGGGGAAATGGCTGAAATAAACAAAGAAATGAATGGTATAGATAGTTATTGAAACATATGTATTATTAGATTACGCGCACAACGTTAATAACAGATTAATTAACAGATTATGCGCACAACGTTAATGCATGTACAGTTGGTGAACTTATTTCAACCGACTCGTTTTATAACAAGGTCCTTTAATGTAACACATTAAATACCAACTGTATTATCATTCAGCATGTCTTCATTGCTTGCCATTCTGTACGTGGGTCAACTCAGAGAATGAACAATATGGCGCTGTAAGACAAGAAACTGCAGTAGGCACACTACTCTGGTCTGTATCCTTGTGTTAAATCATCTCTGTGAATAGATTTACAGGAAAAAGAGGAGGTGGGGGATGAAATAAGGAAACAAAGGAATAAATGAACTTGGCAGGATACTTCACAGAATGAACGACATTTGAAATAAAAAAAAAAGAAAAAAAAAAAAAAAACTCGAAGTAGACTCGGCTAACTTCAACAGAACAGTGTGAAATCATCTCTTTCATTTTATTTATAAAATAGTGGATTTCCCAGTGGGGGATCTTAATAGTAAACAAAGGAATGAATGAAGATATTGAAAAAGTTATTGCAATTATTAGTTAGTGGAATTAATATTAACGTAATCCAAGTTAGCAAATCAAATGGAAAATGAAATAGGCTACATAAAGTTTGCATTGCAAATTAGTGAGATTTATAAAAAGGTGTAGTCGGTTATTTTTTCTCAAAGGCTTTAATTCAGAAACACGCTTAGTTTTAGCGATAACCAGTTTTTACGTTCTTCATTTCAGTTATAAAGAATATTTAGCCACAAAACGACACCTAATGTTATCTAGCTAATTAAAAGTGTAATGTAGAAAAGCACAAAATCAATTTTAATTTTGTTGTGAAATAATTTAAAATTTATATTTTATAGGCGACCAATGAGGAAGTCAAATAAATTCACCAAATAAATGGAAACATTTAATAAAATAAAAAGGTAGACAAAATAACTTCAATTCGGTAAAAATGGATAACAATCTTGATTTTCAATTGCTCGAGTTAGTTTTCGACAACATCTGCACATGAATAGAATGTGTACTTTTCTTGTGTTAAAATTTTAAAAATATTTGACTGCACGGGGTTTCCCTGTTCATTCTGCCATGAAGTGATGAACCACTAGAGACAGAACAGACACTTTCTTTCATTTTTATTATAAAATAGCTCTCTTCCCAGTATCTTAATAGTATAGATATATGGAATTCGACTTAATATTTCGATATTGGATTAGTTAAGTTATTTGTTAGTGATTTAGTTATCGGAAAACTTAGCAAATCAAATGGAAAAATTCATAATTACATAAAATCCATACTTTTATAAGTTACAGAGAGCGTAGAAAATATTTATACAATTTTATTTTTATTTAAAAAGTGCCTGAAATTTTTGATCAATTTTTTAAAAAACACAACTAATATACGTTTATTTATTTAATTATTTTTTAATTAACACATATTTAGAACAAAAAAAAAAATCAAGTCGGCAATTTATCTACCAGTGCAGAAGATATTTACATTCAAAACAATTTACTAATTTTGTTACAAATAATTTATAATTTATACTTAATTTGATATTTTTGGCTTTTATAACTTATGACATAGATTCGACCTTTTTTGAAGTAACTGAATTAAGATATAGAATCCATTTTACTGTAACAGAAATTTTAAAAATAGCCTTTGCTAGAAATGGATCTTAATATTACTTTGTTATCTAAAGCCTTTTATAATTGCTCAGTAGGGTTTATGAGATCCGGCAACTCTGGAGGAAGAAGATTAATGCATGTAAATCACCATAATAAATTTGCATTTTTCGCCTGAACGATTACATTTTAAGCCATAAAATTTCAAAATTTAGAATTTTTTATAAAAATTTAGAAAAACAGAATTTTTTGAAAACATTTTAGCATTATTTTCATTATTAATTTTTTAATATCTTAGAATTATTTTAATATTTTAGAATTAAAATTTTTTGAATTTTAAACTTTTATTGGAATTAGAATTTTAAAAGAATTTTAATAATGGAATCATTAATATTTTGTAGAATTTTTAGAATTTAAAAATATTTAGAAGTTTTAGAACTTAGAATTAGAATAGAATAGAATTAGATCTTAGATTTTTTTTTAGCAGAATTTAGGTGTCATACATTATTATTATTTTTCTAAAATAATTAAAAATCGCTTTTACATGAACATATTTTTTTAAGTTTCTAAGGAATAGAATATATCACTTCGCATACAAGTTAAAATATCTGGATTTGCGTTCATCTAAGAAAAGATTGATTACATGTAAATAATTATTTCATGAAAAAAAAACCCCACAAAATGCTGAAGCCAAATTAATGATTTATTAGCAATAGTGATCTACAAAAATCATTGGATGTAACAGAGCTACGAATTAAGGAATTGTTTGAGTGAGTGAAGGGTTAAGCCTTTCGAAATACCGTGTATTTAATGTAAAAGCCGATAATTCTTAGAATTTTTTCTAAAATTTATGTTCGAGGTTCGGTTTACATACTGATATGCTCCTCTGCTACAAAACATAGGCCAACGCAAATGATAAATCGCCAAAAATCGATAAATAAAGCATGTTTTTATTAATCAAGGTTATATTTTAAGTATATGAAAAAAAATTTTAGTTAGTTAACTAAAGTTATAACTAGTTAACTAGTTATAACTAGTTTTTTATGAAAATGAGTTGTTTTATTTTCGAAATTTGTTTGTATTATTGGTTTGTTGTCTGTATAAAAACTGTATTTGGCTAAATTTTTGCCCTGTTATTAGAAAAGTACCAAAACGTACACCAGAAATATTAATAGAATATCGTTAATAATGAACATTATATTTTTTTTTTTTGCTTATGGGGACATAGTATCTCTTTACTTTTTAGAAATGAATTTTTCAAAAACATTATTAGAAATTAATTAAGAATTTTGAAATATTTTAAAATAAACAGCATTTAAATCGGACAAAAATTATTACTACAATAACAAGTTAAAAGGAAAATGAAAAAAAACGACTATTTAATATGTCCCTTAAATTTTCAACGTGATTTTCTCAGTGTCTGATTTTACACGTTTTCCCGCAAGATTATTATAAAAATTATGATTGTAGAGTTATGAAAATTTGCATGAATGTTCTACTTATTTAAATTTTATTAACCAATTTATTATTCAATAGTTTTAATTTTACTAGGCCCAACAGAAAATTTTTGAACGAAATATTTAATTTTTGAACAAGCAAAAAGGAATAAACTATATTGTATAAAGAAAACAGTTTAAAAAAAATCTACTTTGCTAAGTTAGGTCCTACATCCATTCCTATATAAAAGCAGTTGTAATTACATTTTGATGAGTTTTTATTTTAAAATAAACTTATTAAACAAATATTTAATATATATGACAGAAATTTAATATAAATAAATAAATAAGCTACTAGTTTATAAAAAACAGTATATATAATCTACTTTCTTTTTGCTAAGTTGGGTCCCCACATATATCTCCTGCAAATATTTAATATAAATGACAGAAATAAAAATTTTAATTTTAAAAAAAATTCAAAATATAAAAAAGAACATTTACAATTAAAAGACTCATAAATTATAATAAAGCTTTGTTAGACTAAAGACAAAAAAAAAAAACCCCACAAAAATGGATAAGTTGACCTAATTTTGAATGAAAATAATCTCGGAATAAAAATTCCTATTTCAAAAACATTTTATTTTGATTTATATTTCATTTCATAGCTATCCATGCACTTTTGCAAAAAATATTCAAAGCCTTTGGACAAAATCGGAATTCCACGTTAAAGTATATATAAAAACAAGTAATATAGAAAAATTTAAAATTACAAATAAAATTATTTTTAAAGCGAACATACACCACTTTCAAAGTAATTATATTTGTAATTTCATTAACTACGCAAATTTATACTGACAAAACGATGGCAATTCTAAAATATTTTTTTGGAAGGGGGAAACTGTTTAAAGATAAAAAGTTTATAGTAGATTGCATTCATTTTTATCTTTAACTTTTTGTCAAACATGGACTTACACCACTTTCAAAGAAAACGGTTCGTATCACCGGGATTGAGAAACAAAGGCGTGAGTTGAGCTGTCAGATAATCTGGCTATTTATAGCCTACGAAGTGGCTGGATGGATGGAGCCTCGTTCAAAGTGCCAACACAGAACTAAGATGCTTCGCAATTAAATAGGCTTAAATACATTGTATAGACTTCCTATTTAAAAAAGATCTTAATGAAATAAAATAAAATAAACGATGTATTTTAGAAACGATCCAGTATCGAAAGTATTTCGGCAAAAACCGTCCCATGAGTGTATACACATTAAATCTGTAATCCTGAAAATCCCTTTAACTGTTAGAGTAGTAGGCGGAGTGTTCCTCTGATGCCTACCCACATAAATGATGATTCCACAAATTTTGGTTTCATACGCACATGTAGTGAAGAAATTATACATATTAAACGTACAATATCTTAAGCATTGAGAAAGGTAGACTTTAAAAGGAACTCGATGTCTGTAATGTCGATATGGGTGTCAATATGTATTTATAATTTTTTTTTTAGTATTAAGGTAAAATTGTTTGTTATCGTTATATAATTCATGTACTGTGGTGGTATATTTTGTTATGTCTGTCAATAGGTGTCTAAATAATGGTTTCTGGCCCTTAAGGATGAGAATAGAATCTGATCAAAGAATGACTGGTTCAGGCAGATAAAATGGTGTTCTGTGGTGGTATAATGATGTCTGTCAATATGGTGTCCCTTAAGGATGATAATAGTATCTGATCAAAGAATGACCGATTCCGGCTGAAACGGGTTCTTTTGTCGCAGCTGCGAATTTATATATCTTTGTGCGGTATTTTAATTGGCGGGGTCTTGCGAAATTTCAAAGTACAGGTGGTCAAGAGCGAAAGTTTATTAAGACAGCTATGACTTGTGGAGTTATTTGTGCTCGCGTATTTAATGTTGGGGTGATTCTTTCGAATGTAACAGAATGTTTTAGGAATTTTTTTTTTTTGAATGGACAGAATGTTAAGCACACATGTTTTGAGAAAATGTCACACGATTGAACACGATTGAAATTTTATTCACTTGTTCTAATATAATGTTAATTGTATGACGTATTTAATTGTTTTAAATTGTAAATATTAATGAATATATATTATTTATTATTTAAAATCATTAAATTTGCTTTTTTTATGTATTTCATGTTTTTGTGTTTCCTTCTCTAAGTCTCTGAATGCATTCGAACTTGCAGGTTTATTTTGTGGTATGGGTTATTGAGGATTTTTGTGTATATTATTGAATAGGTTATTGAGGTATTTTAAGGGTTTATTAAATGTTTTGAAGAGACAGTTTATTGTGTTCTTCCTAGGTAGGAGTGATTGTTATTGGGGCTTAAAGCTTAAAGTCTAAAACGACACCACACATCAATGATGCGCTAACACTAGCAGCATATGTATAGTTACACTAGCTATTATAGTTTTGGTAGTTACAGTGCTTAGACCTGATTTTTCAACTTAAAGTTGCATTTGTTGTACTTTATTTTAGAATGCTTAGATATATTAGACTTAATATTCCGTTGTATTTACGGTTTTCTGTGTTCAATACAAAAATCAAATGGAAATTGACAAGAAATGAACTAGAAACACAATCACTTTGCACAAAAATGATTGCAATAATATTCGCTATACGCAAATTGTATAAAAAAAAACCCGCATAACATTAACAATATAAAAGCCCTGAAGTGTTCTACATTCAAATACTTGTAAAAATTGTTAAAAAATGCACAGGATACAAGGTCAGCATAAGCTGTCGATAGGAAACTAAAAATCACTTGACAAACGCAAATATCAAAAGAGTCAACATCGAGAAATGTATTGGTATATTAAAAAAGAGCAGAAATATTTATACACAATATACAATATTAGGGTGTGAGATATATTCTCCAGGATATTTGTAAATCCAAAATAATCAGTAAAACAAATAGAAATGCTTATAAAAAATCTAAAACATAAAAGAAATAAATTATAACATCCTGAAAATAGCTTTATCAAGAAACATATACCATCAGCATATTATACAATGTTATTTCTCCTCACTAGATGACTGGATCCAAATCAAAAAATATTTAGAAACACATTTCTATAACATGGAAACAAACTTTACTTTTAACAGACAACAAACTTTACTTTTAGATCTAGAATGGAAGAGCTCTCTTCAATATGTATACACCAGATCACTTATTTCTGCTTCTTAGATGACTGGATTCAACATGGAACAGACAAAACAACTTTTCTTTTAGAGTTAGTAAGTTGTATTACCGAAGAGTGCTTTATTAATATATATATATATATATTCGATAAAGTAGAAAAATTGCTTCACATGAGATGATGTCATGATGTCTCCAGCAAGGAAAATTCTTTTTGGGAGCTATCTCTCCGGTGAATTGATTTGAAAAACGAAAGCTCTTAGTTTTCTTCAGTGATTCACAAAAAAAAAAAGGATGGTTATCTTGAGAAAAAATCTATAAACACAAGAAGAAAAAATATTCCTTCCAAAAACATTTCTTCCAAAGATTCCTTTCAAAATATTAAAAAATTAGAAAAAAATATTTATTGATTCGATCGCATTGTTAAAAATCAGATCACAATCTCGTATGAAATGATGTTGAATTTTGAAAACCTCGAAACAGAAAGAAAGATCAAGGCAATATTTTTTTCTCTTTCATAAAAGATTTTAATGTGAAAAACATCTATTCTATTTTTGTATAGTTTATGAATAAATTGTTTGCATTACGAGTACGTTTGGTTTGTCGCCCTACGGTCACTTTTTTTGCACACTTTAGGCTAATCCAAGCTTATTAGGCATTTCCAAATCACAAACACCTGGATTCAGGATATGAACCTGAAGCCTGTGGTACCAAGGGCCCCACAGCTAGCCAATCGGCCATCAAGGTGCTCATTGCGAATAGGAGAAAATAGGATGGAAAAGATAAATAAATGTTCTTCATGAATTGAAGATTAAAATGTTCTTGGAAGTAAGGAAAAATTTTCTAATCGGCTTTTAACTCTGACAGTTTCTCAACTGACAAACGAAACTGCACCTTTGGCACACGTTTCAATATGTTCGTATGGTATAAAATTTTTGTTTTTATAAACATTAACAAGTTAAGAACTCCCAAACGAGTGAAAATATTGTGTTTACATTAAATTTTCATCTCTTTTCCAGTTGAAAAGTCTGGTTCAAATTGTAACGTTATTAAAAAAAAGATGAGCTTTGAAGTGAATGCGCAAAAATACTTGTTTAAAAACACTCAAACTTTCTTGAATGCTCACAAAACAGAATATAAAAAAAAAAAGAATATTTTTCCTTTTCTTACCACATATTATTGTGCCATTGAAGTGTGGCTTCTCATTTTGCAACTTTTATTTCAAACGAATGTTAATCAAATATTCTAAATATTTCTAATTTGCTTAAGCCCGATGCATTTCTTAAATCGTATTGTTTTCCTTACTACAAGTTTTAAATAAGTTTTCATAGATCTTAAAAGAACTGGTTAATTTTGAAAGTTCATGGGAATGATGAAATTATCACAAAATAATGATGAAAATTGCATCGTTTACGAAATCGTTTTTTCCAATCTCAAATACATATGCATAGAATGCTACGATTTGATTGGGCTTTTGCGTTACTGTTCAAACTTTTTTTACGATGTCTAGAATCTTTAAAAGTATTTTTGTCTTTAAAATTTTGACAGTATAAAAACTAGATTTAATAAGCCTATTAACTAAGATAATAGGACATCCAAAGTATGACAGCCAAGCACATTTAAAAAAAAATTTCACTAAGAAAAAAAATGACCTGAAACTTTTTGTTTCTTCAACTTTTTTTAATTAAAAAAAATTTTGTTATACAAAAGTCAATATTTGTTATACACTTCTGATAAACAATCGTTAAAAACATATATACAAATAATCGCAAGAACTAAAAATTAAATACAAATGATTGTAGTGCTTACATCATTGTAAACAAATAATATAAAAAAAAAAATTTTTTTAGATCCATTTCTACTTTTTTTCACTACATTGCAGAAAGTCCTTTATAAATAATATTCATTCATTTTTTTAAGTTTATCTGGCGCCATCTATTGGTAGATATATGCACCTTTAAATCTAAAGAAAATTAAAATGAATCAATTAAATTTAATTGCTGAATTATTATTTGAAAAACTGTATTAACATCCAGTGTCATCCACTACAAGTTAAAAAAAAAATGTATTTGAACTCGAGTGGATGAATAAAAGTATTTTATGAACGATTGAAAATTTGAACAAGATATATATAGGGAGAGTGTGAGCTAATCGAAAGAATTGAAAAATAATTGTGCAAGGAATAAATAAATAATATTATTAATTACAAGTTAAAAAGGTTAACTTTCAACAAGAAAATGGAAAAAAAGTTTAAAGGGAGCACTTTTTTTAAAGAGGCTTTATTTCAAAAGTTTTTCTTGTTCCTTTAATGAATCACTCTCTTAAAAGACCTAAAACTGCAGTTTGAAAGCCTATTGTTCTAAAGGTCTGAATAAACTCTCTAGTAACACTGTAGTATTTTTTAGTTAAAATGAAACTTTTAGAGGAATTAAAGTTGTTTTAAATGTACCACTTTTACTACGGTTTTATATTTTTGTTCTTCCTTAGTGTCATTTTAGTTTTGCAAAGTTTCAATTTTCGAACATTTCTCGAAACTCTTTTAAGAACCACGATCCTTGAGGACTTCAGTTTGAAAACTATTGTAATATGAATAAACTGTCTAAAAAGCATTTTTTTATTTAAAAAAACTAATATTTTAAAGGATTTAATATTATGATAAATTTATCATTTATTTTAAGTATCATTTATAGTTTTTTACAATATCTTATTTTAAGTATCATTTTATTTAAATATGATTCATTGTTATTTTTTTATATGTTTATTATGTATCATTTTATTATGTTTTATATTTCCTTCCTTAATGTTATTTTTATTTTGAATGTGCTCATTTATTATTTAGGTATAAATAAAATTACTTTAAATAGGTATATGCCATTATATAGTTTTAATCATATTCAGGTCAATGTAAATTTATTTGAACAAATCCACAATTAAAAAAAAAACATCCAGCCAGTGGTTTGTAGCTCTGCGGTCATTTTGTGCACACTTTAGGCTAATTAGATCAGTACCTACAGTTTAACTGTATTCGAACATGGATTGTAGGATTCAAACATCCATGCCCCTGCCAGAAAGGCCCGAGCGCCAATTGGCTATCAGGCTATCCCAGCCATTTTAGAGAACTGAACCAAGTCGAGGACTACCAGTCAATCTGAACTACCTTTTAAACCTATGAAGAATACATTTTATACCCTTTCTGAATTGAGTCACATGTTTGCTATTTTTTTTTTTTTTTTACCAAGTGGTGTGAAAGAAAAACTTTGCCATCGCCAAAAAAACAACTTCTCACGAGCAACGCAATTGAACGTATTATGGATGTCGTTCAAAACAAAAAAAGCCGCTTCGATTACGTCTGTTTCTAAAACGAAAAAAAAAAAAAAAAAAAGAATAAAAAAAAAAAGAAAGAAAGAAAAAAAAAAAAAAAAAAGGAAGAGTACGACGTCATGCAATCCATTTTCGACAGCCACCCTAAATTAGCACGAGGAAAGAAAGCTTTGACTTTCCTCCTTTTTTTTATTTTTTATTTTTTATATTTATTAAATAAAACATGGTGGCCTTGGTTTTTACCTGCTGGCTCGAAAAAGAACCTTTTGAAAAGAGTTCTGCTAACAGGAAGCACGAGACCACGAGGTAGGGAAAGAGTGAACAGATTCCTGCTTCTATTTTCTTTTCTTTTCTTTTTCATTCTTTAATTGAACGACGCAACATAAACTAAAGGAAGCAAAAGAAAAAAAGAAAGCAAAATTTCATCTAATGTAATCAAATGTTGAGCAGCAGCTGTCTGGTGTCGAAAAACAAAACAAACTGAACTTTTGACGAGCGATAACTCGTGCAAATGTTATCAGGAAAACTTTGGATTCGAAAAAACATTCCATGGAAGTGGTGTGATATCCAGAGAGGTCGATCAGCAGAATTATAAAAGAGAGCTTCGATTTGAAGGATAACAACTAGGAACAAAAACAGTTTGAAGAAAGATGACGGACGTGAAAAAGGAGAAAATAATGGGCTGAGCAAAATTCCGGCATCGGACAGGAAAAAAAATTGCAGCTGCAATTACTTTGAAAGGAAAGACGAATAAAAAATTACACTTGTCCACTAAACAAAGGAAAAAATTATTAATGTGCTTTTTAATTTTCTGACATTTTCCATACTATATTTGCCCTATTTTATAGATTAATATATTTATTATACCATTTTATAAAATATTTTTGAATATTTTATGTTTTTAGTAACAATTGATTAAAAAGAAATTATTTCATTTTAAAATGCTTTCTAGTGTTATTTCAAGATTATTAAATTATTCTAAATACTATTTATCAACAACAAGATAAAATTTTAATAGATTATGATTTTTACTGTTAAGCTCATTTATGATTGAAAATTAAGTCATAATTTATGCCTTCTTTTGGAATAGAATTGCCAGGCATTGTCCATGGGATGGTGTTGTTCTAATACAGAGACATTTGTTGTCAATACAGAGACAGTTAATCTTTATACCATAATCAAGACCTGCACGGCTGTTACTCATTTAGCACTACCCATGGGACACGAGTAGCTTGAAGGTATGCTACGGATGTGAGTAACACTACTCCCCACAACGCTCTACGATCGTATTAGACCGAAACCTATGGTTTTTAAAATGGATTCCAAACCATTACAAACATCCATGTCACCGCCGGGACTCGAACCCGAAAGCTGTGGTACCGAGCTCCAGAGGTCCTTTTTAATCTTATTCTTGGTAATATAATGTTTACGAACATAATATGGTATGATTATATTCACGAAGCCATACTACGCAAGACTGTCTCGCAAGCAATTCTATGCTACAGTGTTTAGTGCAACTTGCATCGGAAATGAATTTACTGCATGAAACCATACTCGCTATCCTTGTAGTAAGAAATTTCACCAAAATAATTACAGAACAAAAATATTCTCTATGTAGATCTAAAATATAGCATATTCTCTACTCTTTTAATTATTAATATTGCACTAGCGCTAAATTTATAATTCAAATTTAACATTATACATGGATGTTATTCATGGTAACATAATGTTTATGAACTTAATCCAGAACGATTTTATTTATGAAGTCATACTCGAAAGACTGTCTCGCACGCAATTGTCTGCTGGACAACAATGTTTTCCGCGTCAAGCATCGGAGATGAATTTACTGCATGAAACCATAATCGCTATCCTTGTAATAAGAAATTTCACTAAAATAATTATAAAACAAAAATATTCTATATGTAGATCTAAAATATTCAATATTCTCTACTTTTTTTATTATTAATTTTACATTATTAACGTTTAATTTATGATTTAAATTGGGCATTGTCTATGGGATATTATTCATGGTAACATAATGCTTATGAATATAATCTGATATCTTTTTCATGAAGCCATACCACAATGAATGTCTCGCACGCAATTTTCTGCTGGAACAACAATGTTTTCTGCATCATGCATCGGAGATAAATATGCTACATGAAACAGTAATCGCTATCGTAATAGAAAAAGAAATTTCATCAAAATTTTATTTACAAAATAAAAATATTCACTGAATTATGTAGATCTAAAAATGTAACATATTCTCAATTCTTTTATTATTGATTTTTACACTAGCATTAAATTTATAATTTAAATTGAGCATTATTCATGGTAACATAATGCTCATGAACATGATCTGCTATGATAAGCCGTATTACAAAGATAATCTGATAAGCTGTACTACAAAGATAATCTGATAAGCCATACTACAAAGACTGTTTCGCATGCAATTATCTGCTGGACAACCGGTACAGACAATGGAAAATTGTCTTTGATTGTTGAGTTTCGAAGCAAGTTCTAGAATCTAACATGTCCTCCGCCATGATGGACCAGTCGAAAATAAAAAATGATAAAGTGTCAAATAATCGATAGAGAATATTTAAATTTCATGAATAATGGTAACCTATTCATGCCAAATTCAAAGCAGACAGAAGTATTCTGATGGATAACACGTCGGTTTCGGATATGACAGATCTAGGTTCGAAACTTCCAAACGAAGTTAGGACTCATGTATCTAATGAGCTATTAAAAATATTTTAACAAATTTAATGAATAAAAAATGGTCAGTATATCCAATATTACCAGATTTGTTTCAGTTTTAGAGTATTTTAAATAATTTGTGAGGCTATTCTTTTAAAGGAAAGTAGAGACTATGATTATATATTAGCATAAAATGCACATTCAATCAGCCCATTTAATATATAGCATCTTGACAAAATCTTAGAATGTTACAGAATCAGACCTACCGATATGTGTAAGATAGAAAACAAAATAAAGGCCAAGTGAAGCAATAGTAATACAACCTAAAATGCAGCTCCTGTTATATTAAATAAATCCAATGTTAGCGAATGTGTTTGTCCTAAAAGTGTGTGTATCTTTAATACGACTCTAAAACGAAAATGTTTTAAACATGACTTATAAATGAAAACATAAAAATAACGTAAAATTAACAGATACCACAGATATTTAAACCTAAAATTAAACAGATAGCACGAAACCTGATGATCTACTTCTCAACATAAAAAGAGCATTATTAATATTTGTAGAATACCCCTGAGATTTAAACTATAATAGATTAAAAAAATACAATAGGAAGGGACCTTCAATAAATACAAAAGATTAACAAAAACGAGGAAAGTTTAATCTAATGCGGAAAGCAATATTTATTCGTTAATATCTAATCTCATTTCATGAAAATATATTTTATATGATTGTCGCTGAAAGATGAATACTTTGTTAAATGTGATCTCAGCATCTAACTCAAATCATAACATAAAAAGACTTTCAAAAACCAGCATCTAACAAGCCCACATCCACGCGCTTGAATTTTTCATGGTCAAGGATACGGTCAACCCAGCATGGAAAGTTGTTTTTCCCCCTAATTCAGCTGGCAAACACAGACAGCTTGGTCTTGATGCCTTAAGGGAAGTGATGCACAGACATACACAATTTAATGTTCTAAAATACCCAGGGGGCGAAATGAACAATAATAGTTTCTAATAAGATAAGCCACGACTAACGATGCCCCGCAACGCTTTTTAAATGTAAAATAATTATTAAGCACGTGTAAACAAGAATGTGTTTTCCGAACCACTACCAAACATCCATGGCATTTAATACGAACCCGAAAACGTGGTACCGACCGCCAGAGCGCTAGCCACTCGGCCATTCAGGCCCCGCCCATATTTAATGTTATATTATAAAATAAATGGAAATGGGAAACAAGAATAGATTCTAATAAAAACAGATTGAAGTTTTCATGGCGGGTGCAAAAATCATTAAATCATTATTTATCTAATCACAGTTGTGAAAATTGATTTATATTTTAAAAAATGTCAGTCAAAATAAATAATCATAGCAAGGATCCTCTATTTTCATGAAGACAAAAAAATGTATTTCAGCATTGTTGTATTCAAGACTCGACCCCTACTCTGAATTTTTCTGGTCAAAGGAAACAGTATTATGTCACACAATTTAATAACAATAAATAAACGGACATTAACAATAATAGTTTCTAATAAATACAGATTAGTACTTTCTGGTGGGTGCAAAATCCTTCTTGCTTTTTAAATGTAAAATAAATATTAAGCACATGAACACAGGAATGTGTTTATCCAATCCATTTAGTAAAAACCAATCACACCATTTAATACTTATGAATAAAATGTAGAGAATTTGTAGAATATCTTTATTATATATATTTGTATAATATTTCAGCTATAATTAATAAAATAAATGCAATAGGAAAGCCTTCAATCTATCCGAGATATTATCAAAAATGAGGAAAACTTTATCATCATGCGGGAAGCTTTTATTCATTAATTATTTCATTCTTTATCTAATCTTAGTTGATGAAAATCTATTTTATTGATGTTCGCTAAAAGATGAATACTTTGTTAAATGTGACCAGCGATGTAACTCGATAACAAGGATCTTCTTATTTCATCCAAAATGTCATAATGGTTTAGCATAAAAAGACTTTTCCAACTAGCATATTAAAGCCGACTCTCAGCTTGCATGAATTTTTCTGGTCATAGAATACGATATCATGCCACACAATTTAATGTTCTAAAATAAATAAAACGTAAATTAACAATAATAGTTTCTAATAAACAGAGATTACTACTTTCTTGTGGGTGTAAAATC
The DNA here is from genome assembly GCA_021605095.1 of Caerostris extrusa. NCBI lineage: Eukaryota > Metazoa > Arthropoda > Arachnida > Araneae > Araneidae > Caerostris > Caerostris extrusa. Next base: position 126,821 of record BPLR01001908.1, read on the forward strand.
CTTTGATTTTTAAATGTAAAATAAATATGCGACCAGCGATGTAACTCGATAACATGGACCTTCTATTTTTATTCAAAAAGATGCCATAATGGCATAGCATAAAAAGATTTCACCAAAGACGGTCCGCCGCGTCAATTTTTCTGGGCAAAGGATTATGCAACACAATTTAATGTTCTAAACTAAGTAAATAGAAATTAACAAGAATGGCTTCAAATAGATGCATAGTATTACCTTCTGGTGGATCCAAAATCCTTGATTTTAAATATAAAATAACTATCAACACAAACAAACAATGTATTTATGCAGTTCATTTAATAAGAACCAATCGATTCATTTAATACTCATGAATAAAACATAGATAAAATGTTCAATAACCAAATCGAAACCATACATTTCATTGTTGGTGTATTTTTTTCAGTAAGCAATTCGATATTTGTTAAGGTATCCAGGGTTTTGTAACCAGATTCAAATCATGGTTTTAGTGAAAAAAAATAAATCGATTTAAAAAAACCACTTTTTAAAGAGGAGACATTTAGCTATCGGAAAAAGATTTGAATACGTTTCTAAAGACATTAGAATTCGAGATTCGATTTGTTTAATCCCTAGCTATTATGATACCGAATTCATGCATACAAAACTTTCAGCTAAAATTTCGGAAAAACTGTATTTTTTCTAGACAATCCCTACGATAACAGTCATAACTATTATAATCGTTTTCTGAATAGAATGAAATTTTCATAGAGTTAAAATTTCATTCGATTCAGAAAACGATCATAATAGTTGTGACTATTATAATCGTTAAAAATGGTATTTTTTTCCTTTATGTAATCACTTCTAACCAAAAAGAATGTGTAAAATATATCACATTGATTCTTCTATTTTGTTACATTGTATTAAAAAAAAAAAAAAAAAATCTGAACTATATCTAAGTGAAGCGTATATATTAACGTATAGGCAGTTAGAGCGTAAATACATAATAAAAAATTCTCATCTCTATATTTAAGACCTTTTAATAAAATGTATATAAATATCATTTTAAAGCATAAACAAAATGAATATAAATATCGTTTTAAACATATTTAAAACATAAATAAAATACATATAAATATAATTTTAAACATATTTAAAATATTTATATGCATTATATTAAAAGGTCTTAAATATAGAAATGAAAACTTTTTATCATATATTTTTGCCCTAACTGCTTATATTGGTTGTCACTTATATACATACTACAGAATATTATTTTTCTTTTAATACCATACATGCAAAATAGAAGTATGTCTAGTGATATTAGTATATGTTACACATTCTTTTCGTTACAAGTGATTACGTAAAGTAAAAAATACACTATTTCGTTCATTTTTGCGAAATTTTAATAAAAATTATTACCGCATATATTTTGATGTTCATGTTTGTAAATATTTTATAATCCAATTTAGCAACAAAATCCCATAAAGTATTATTAAAAAATGTCGGCTTTAAACGTAACCGGTTAAAGTAGTGATCATTTCAGTCAGCAACGTTAAGAAACGTTAAGTTAGTGATAATTTCAATAGACATATGCAATTAATAATGTTTAGGTAGACTAATATTTTTTGCATATTTCAAAGGTTAATGAATCAACCTGCTGTTAACAGATAATATTTATACTGCTAACATGAGTTACTGCTAAATGATCAAAGATACTGTTAACAGGATTTATACTGTTGATAAGATGCTTATACTGTTAATACTGCTAAGATGAGTTAAGATACTGCTTCAGTTAATGATAATTTCAATAGATATATGCAATTAATAATATTTAGGTAGACTAATATTTTGCATATTTCAAAAACTTAATGAATCCTGCTATTAAGATATTGCTACCTAAACATTATTAACATATTAACATAAAGTTAATGATAATTTCAATATGCATATGCAATTAATAATGTGTAGGCAGACTAATATTCTGCATATTTCAAAAATTAATGAATCCTGCTATTAAGATATTGCTACCTAAACATTATTAACATATTAACATAAAGTTAATGATAATTTCAATATGCATATGCAATTAATAATGAGTAGGCAGACTAATATTTAGCATATTTCAAAACTTAATGAATCCTGCTATTGAGATATTGCTATCTAAACATTATTAACATATTAACATAAAGTTAATGATAATTTCAATATGCATATGCAATTAATAATGAGTAGGCAGACTAATATTCTGCATATTTCAAAAATTAATGAATCCTGCTATTAAGATATTGCTACCTAAACATTATTAACATATTAACATAAAGTTAATGATAATTTCAATAGACATATGCAATTAATAATGTGTAGGTAGACTAATATTCTGCATATTTCAAAAGTTAATGAATCCTGCTGTTAAGATAATGCTAATATAAAGTAAAGTGACAGACGCAACGTTAAGTTAATGATAATTTCAATATACATATGCAATTAATAATGTTTAGGTAGACTAATATTCTACATATTTCGAAGGTTACTGAATTCTGCTGCTAAGATTTTCCTAAAATAAAGTAAAGTGACAGACGCAAAAGTGGTCGGAAGACTCACCGGCTGCGAGGTTGTGCACCAGCATCTTGTTGATGAGGAAAGTGGACATAGTGTGCTCGGCACCCGAAAGCACCCACGACTGCATCTTGAGGCCGGACCACTCAGAATGAAGACCTTTCACTCTCTCTCCCTGCCTTGTGGCGATCAAATTTCTTTTCCTCTTACAATCATCCTGTCTTCTCCATTAAAAACAACTTCTCCGTTTCAGGAAAGTTTGCTTCGTTAGTTTAAAAAAGGGACAGTTTTTTTTATTCTCCTCGCACCCATTAGAGTAGTGGTTCCCAAATTTATTTGTCCTGCTACTTTTCAGAAAAAACAATTACTTAGTGTCGCCGTAGAGTAGTAATAAAATCGACCACATCCCTTCTAATCTAATGGAACAGTAAGTTGGAGTAAATGTGTTCCGTCCTTTTCGTACTGGAGTTGTTGTTAGAACAGTTGCTGCTTTTCCTGGTACATTTATTAACAAAAGAAACAGGTTACGAAGCGATTCTGAACATACCAAGAAATTCTACTTCTCTAGTCATACATTTATTTAACTAAGGGCTTAAAGATAATTAGATACAATATTATTTTGTTTATTAACTCCATTCGTTACGTATGAAATATAATAAACAATTCATATAAATGAATATTTTTATTTTTGAATCCTTTTGGAGTGAAAATATGACACAAGTAAATTTATGAATAGAGTATAAATGCCGAATATTAAAAAATTAAATTTACATTTATTGATAGCTAAAAAATGAATTTCCTTTGAAAAAGGTTGTAGGATAGTAGACCCTTTTTTCTCCCTTGACACCAACAGCATTAAGTAGTAATAGCAAATAGCAAAAATACTTGGCAAATATCGCCAATTTCACATCGCATATGTTAAGTTACAAAATTCTAAAATACATACCTAAAACTCATTCTAAATGAGTGCAGTATATTCCATAATGTAATATGAATTATTTTTCCACTGTAAAACAAGTAAACAAAATTATCAGTTCTATACTGAGTGATCATGGTTACTGTCAGTTGTGTACTCCCCAACAGAATGACCAACCATCACGTCATTTCTAACAGTAGATCTGTTGCTTGTAAAAGTCATATGAAGTGTATGATCATGTGAGAAGTATGCTTGAACCAAACTGGCAAATTCCATGTGCCCTCTGTTGTATTACAATTCTATGAGCGTCCCCCTAGAAATCTGGCTTCTTTAAGCAAAACAGAAATCTATTGTAAAACATTTTGATTCTTTTATGTATCTATATATCTAAGGTCAAACCACCGATTGTGTGGAAAATTGGCAAGTGGCCATATTGAACGGATGCAAAAGTACGTAATATGAAAAAAATTTCACAATAATTAATGACCTCCTTTCCTTTCAAAACTGTTCTGCAAGAAAATGTCTAAAAATCATCCCTAACAAGTAATTCATTCTTCCATTTTCGATTATAAACCGCATGTTTAGCTTCCCCACAAACCGATGTTCGAATCTCATTGTCTCTAAATTCATTACAAAAAGATGGTCTAAAAACTTATTGAATCTCGAAATTTTAAAATTACACGATCGTGCGTAATAATCCTTAATATATTAAATTCTGAAAATTAGACTGAAATATATGATACTGTACATTACAGAATCTATTCATCATGTCTTTAATAAACATCCAAAAATATAATATATACCGCTTATATCACGAAAATTTTTTTCATGATTGACTTGCGTAATGCTTTATTAACACATTGAAGACGATAATGTATGAAAAGTATAAAACCTGAATTCCCGCATATTCTTTTGTAAATATTTAATAAAAATACATAACAAAAAATATTCATGATGCACCAATTATTAAAGCACATATAATGATTTATAGCTACGTCCAGTATAGGTTAAAAAAAAATTACTGTTTGCAAAAAGTTGGTAATATTTTCCGCAATGGTTGGCACCTCTGCAAATGACGTGAATTTCCGTCATCTGTCGTCAACAATTGAAAAATAAAAGACGGGAATTCCGTCTTCAAAATGGTATTAGAGGAAAATAGCAAAAAGTGCGGAGGTCGATTGCACTTATTAGTTGGCATCAATTACGATTGGTGCTGAGGTCAATTGCTTAATGATATGTTAAGTTATTTAATGAGTAACTGTTGAGAGTTTTCAGTTAATACAATTTATATATAATATATAAATAAAAGTTGTGTATGTTTTTTGCGCTGGATATTATTATTCGGACTTTACATCTATTTACAGTATCATATTCCCAACATATCATTTTCACTTGCATATGTAAGCTGGATGTGCGAATAATGTTCTACTTGCTCGCATACCAGCACTAGCTGTTTAAGACCCGTCGGTGGACTGAACCACTGATCGGATATAAAACTGCATTTGATGTGTTTTCTTTTCTTTTCTCTTCTTCACATTTTACCCACGTATCTAGGGCTATGTAAATCTCTTCCACAAACAAAGCAGGTTGGCATGCACACCAAGAACAGTCCACTGATGGCCGCTGAGAGGATGACAGTGCCTTCCGTGAGGACTATGAAGAGAAGATATGATATTTAATAAATTTGTCATTTTCTTGTGCATAGTATTGCTGATGTAAGCTGGACTCATATACAATGCTGTAAACCAGGGGTGGCCAACTCAAATGATCTTGCGGGCCACTTTGGAAATGCATCCTAACTTCGCGGGCGGCATATGAAATTATATATCCCCCTATTACATTTAGACCCACTACAGACATTTTTAGGAGTGAAAAATTGAAACATAATGAGTTATTATTCTTGTGTTTACTATTATTCTTACATATAAACATATATAAAATAATAATGATGACACTAAACGTACTTTGTAAAGAAATATATGACACTAAAAATGAAATATAAAAATCTATAAATATAAATGAAATTTAAAAAATTAAATCTAAAAAAATGAAATCATTAAGAAATATTTATTTTTACTTGTACGATATTTGTTTCTCCACTCACCAAGCGTTTGCAGAATATAAATTTTAATTAATCTGCGGACTCATAACTGTAAATTCATAAATAAAACAAGGCACTATCTGTCCTACATTCGCAAGAATATTACACTCATGTCCATAAATTAAGGATAATGAAGTTCAGGCAAAGAAAGAGACAGAAGCAAAACAAATTTGACTTATTTGTAAAGTCTATTTATTAAACAAAAGGTAAAGAGCAAAAAGATCCTATATGTTTGACATAATTAATAAAAATTGCGATTTTTACTCCCTGGAGCAAATTTAAAAAAAAAGAACCTATTTACAAAAAACAGTATAATATGGTTAATATGGAGTATGTCTCCCGGACGATGCAATACAGGCCTTACAACGCCTAGGCATGCTGAGTATCAAATTATCAATCTGATTGTGGGGGAATATTACACCACTCATCAAGCAATGCCCTCCGAAGTTCCGGTTGGCAGGTGGGGAGGGGGTTGACGAGCTGCAATTCGTCGGCCAAGCATATCCCATACATGCTCTATTCGATTCAAGTCCGGTGAGTATGCTGGCCAATCCATACGGGTGATATCCTCCAATTGAAGGCATTCGTCTATAATGTTTGCACGGTGAGGACGGGCGTTGTCATCCATAAACAGAAATTCAGCACCCATGGCGCCCCGAAACAAACATACATGTTGTTTCAGAATGACATCCCGATAGACGTGGCCTGTCATCGTTACACTCTGAACATGCAGGTCAGTTCTGGAACCAAGAATAATTCCTCCCCAAACGAGCCATCCTGCACCACCGTAACGGTGTCGTTCAATGGTGTTCTCTAGGTGGTAGCGGGTACCTGGCGCTCTCCATATAAAAGTCCGGCGAGAATCAGACTGCAAACTAAACCTGGACTCGTCGGAAAACATCACACAAGACCACTGTTGCGGTGTCCACATTGCATGCTCTCTACTCCAGGTTAATCGCAGGCGACAGTGAGTTGCGGTAAGTGGAACACATCTGACAGGCCTACGAGCATATAGACCAATGTGCCCTAAGCGTCTGTACACAGTCTGCCTTGAAACTGTGGTACCGGTAGCTGAAGAGAGCTGACGAGACAGGTCTGATGCTGTGCTCCGTCTGTTTCTTTTTGGCAGTAACTGCTAAATACCAGTCCTCATTCGGCGTTGTAACTCGCGGGGCGATGTGTGCTGTATCATCTACTCACATTACCATCATCTTGGAATCGTTGCCAAAGCCTGGAGATGACACTCTGGGCGATTCCAAATTCCACGGATACTTCCAGCTGCGTACGTCCACATTCCAGTCGTCCGATAATTCTACCACGTAAAAATCATCCAAATGCTTCCTTTGTGCCATAACTATGCGGTTATTGCACTGAAAGGCTTTTAAAGCGCTTGTGAACAATTTTACTTCTTTGCCACCATTCCTTATATACCCCTCTCTCTGACACTCTCGTCATTGTGACGTACTATCCGCGCCATCTGGTGGTTTCCTGTAATTTGCATATTCTTCTTCAAGATGTGTGTGATAAATCTACAGGTGAAATTTTTATTTTAGAGCTCAATTTCTGTGTGATTCTGAATTATCCTTAATTTATGGACATGAGTGTATTTTAAAATCAAAGTTCATTTTTTCCCATCATTTCGACAGTTCATTTTTTTGAATAGAGGGATGCACACATAATGTTTTTTTTTTTAATAAATTGGTTTTCACTACTTTGGCCATCACAAAATAAATATATTTCGTAAAAGTACGATAAATTTCATGGGCCGGGAAAATGTTCAAGGCGGGCCACGGGTTGGCCACCCCTGCTCTATATGCTCGCATACCAGCATTAGCTTTTAAGACCTGTCGGTAACAGAAGTAATGCTTAAATTAATATTTTATTAAAGTATTACTTATTGCGGCAATTTTTGAATATCCTATATAAACTTAAATGCAAGCGACAAATTCAAAATAGCAAGGCAAGGCACTATTTTAGAACTTCGAAACTTGCCTCATAAAATTCACTCACGAACCTTACTCCGAATTGAACAGTATTTTAGGTTTCTAAAATACTGGAGGAGGACGATGGAGACCTATGGGAGTCCATTGCAGTTCAAAAAATTCGATCCATTGAAAACGCTTATGATGTAGAACTCCAAAATGTATTGTTCTATCTGCAGCTATGCAACGGATTATCAGTTTGCTAAGTTTAGTTCTTCTCAAGACATTAATGAATAAAATATCTCGATTGTGTATTTTTGTAAATAGCAACTTTATGATTGGGGGAAAAGATTATCCCAAGAGATTGTTTCAAAGTTTCATCCTTCGTCTTCTTGATGCTCAATAGCCCCATGTTTGGACAAGGTCGTCTGTCTATTGGCAAATTTTCGAGATAGATTTTTTTCCGCTTACAGGTAGGGCCGGATTTAGATGAAAAGAGACCCTAGGCTACTCCCCCTAATGAGGCCCTTTCACCTCCCATTTTTAAGTTTGTAAATTACTTATTATGTTTGTTTATTAGTCATATGTGTGGAATTTCTCCTTATTTTCGATTCAGTGTTTTAGTGTTTACTCTTTTTAGAATAGTGTGATTCTAATTTTGCTAACAATTTGAATGTAGGACCCTCTTGATCTTGAGGCCCTAGGCTGAAGCCTAGTTAGCCTGTAGGAAAAACTAGCCCTGCTTATAGGGTAGGAATGCCAGCCAGCGCTCTATAGTACTATTAGGCGAGGCCTTATGATTTAAAGTGGATTCCGAACCACTACAGGCACCTATGCAACGGCGGAACTCGACTCCGAAATCTGCCAGTGAGCTAGTCAATCGGCCATCAAGCCCAAATGTTTCATCCAGTCAGCGTTAATAAGTGATAAATTGTTGTTCTCCAATGTTGCATTACATTTTATTCATCAGATATATATATTATGCTAAACTAAAGGGATAGGACCTGATGGTAGAGTGGCTAGCGCTCTGTGCCACAGGCTTCGATTCAAGTCCCGACACTTTACAGACAGCATTAATAAGTGACAAATTGTTGTTCTCCAATGTTGCATTACATTTTATTCATCAGATATATATATTATGCTAAACTAAAGGGATAGGACCTGATGGTAGAGTGGCTAGCGCTCTGTGCCACAGGCTTCGGATTCAAGTCCCGACACTTTACAGACAGCATTAATAAGTGACAAATTGTTGTTCTCCAATGTTGCATTACATTTTATTCATCAGATATATATATTATGCTAAACTAAAGGGATAGGACCTGATGGTAGAGTGGCTAGCGCTCTGTGCCACAGGCTTCGGATTCAAGTCCCGACACTTTACAGACAGCATTAATAAGTGACAAATTGTTGTTCTCCAATGTTGCATTACATTTTATTCATCAGATATATATATTATGCTAAACTAAAGGGATAGGACCTGGTGGTAGAGTGGCTAGCGCTCTGTGCCACAGGCTTCGGATTCAAGTCCCGACACTTTACAGTCAGCATTAATAAGTGACAAATTGTTGTTCTCCAATGTTGCATTATGTTTTATTCATCAGATATATATATTATACTAAAATAAAGGGATAGGACCTGATGGTAGAGTGGCTAGAGCTCTGTTCCACAGGCTTCGGATTCAAGTCCCGACACTTTACACCGTAGGTTCCGGTCTAATAGGATCGTAGAGCGTTATGGGGATAGTGGTTACTCGCGTCCGTAGCATATCTTCAAGCTACACGTGGCCCCTGGGTAGTGCTAAATGAATATGAGTAACAGCGTTCGTCGGTGAATTCCACTTAGGGTTGCTAACAGAGACACGGTCAATATGACTGAGTTCTCGACGCAATGAAAAAACAAGTAATATAAAAAAAATGTAAGTCAATTCCTATTTTTTTTTTCACTCTATTGCAGAAAGTCCTTTATAAATAATTTTCATCCATTTTTTTAAGTATATCTGGCGCCATCTATTGGTAGATATAGGCAACTTAAATCTAAAAAAACTAAAATTAATGAATTAAATTTAATGAATGAATTAATATTTGAAAAAAAACTGCATTAACATCCAGTGTCATCCACTACAAGTTCAAAAAAAATGTATTTGAACTCGGAGTGGATGAATAAAAAGTATTTTATGAACGATTGAAAATTTGAACAAGATATATATAGGGAGAGTGTGAGTTAATAGAAGGAATTGAATAGTAATAAAGGAAATAAATTTAAAAACTTCAATTTAAAATCCATCGTTCACTTAAATCATGTATTCTTTTTTAAAATTTCGAGAAAAAAAAATTTCCTTTTGGGGATCGTTTGTTACTCGAGAGATAATTCAAACGATAAAAAACTAAGAACAGGCAATAAAAGGAATGGAAAGAGACGCAACCGTCTACAACGAACACAATTTGTTGGCGCGACATGGGTGAAACGGAGATGAAAATGCATCTGTGGAAAAATATTTTTCTTTAAATATGGTTTTTACCCCAAATAAATATGTGGAGAAAGAGATAAAATTGTATTTCCAGTATCCTCCACACACATAAGAAGAAATATGGGGAACAGAAGAAATGCGATACATAAGTTTCGAGCGATATAAAAAAAAAAGGAGGAGAAAATGAAGTGAAGTGAAAAGAGGATACTTTTAAAAAACGTGATGCGCATGGAGAATGTCTCGTCTGTCTAGACGATGGAGACCCTATGGGAGTCCATTGCAGTTCAAAATTCGATCCATTGAAAACGTTTATGATGTAGGATTCCAAAATGTATTGTTCGATCTGAAGATAGGCAAAGAATTATTTGTTTGCTAAGTTTAGTTCTTCTCAAGAGATGATTTAATCTCAAGATGGTCTCTTTAGTTCTTTGTAAATAGCAGGTTTATGATTGGGAAAAAGATGATCATAAGAGATCGTTTCAAATTTTTACTTCTTCAATGGCGCAACAGCTCCATGCTTGGCCAAGGCCGTCTGCCTACTGGCAGATTTTGAGACAGGAGATGTTTCATTTTTACGAAGTAGGGTTATCAGCCTTACGCTCTACAGTCATATAGACCAGGACCTATGGTTTAAAGTAGTTCTCGAACCACTAGAAGCATTCAAGCATCCTCGAACCCAAAGGCTGTGTCACTGAGCACCAGTTAGTCGGCCATATGTTTCCAAAGATTCCTCCAATCAACAAAAATAAATTACAAATAGATATAATTTTTCAAACTCAATAGGGCCACAGTCCCAATATGTATTCCGCGGCACCTTGGGGAGGGGCCGGTTGAAAGATGGTTTGGTTTGTCATTCTACGGTTATTTTTGCACATTTTGGGCTAATTAAACAGGGCCCTATAATTTAACGTGAATTCTGAACCACTCACAAACATCCATGCCCCCTCCAGGATTCCAACCTGAAGCCTGTGGTAGCAAAGGCCAGAGCGCTAGCCAATTGGCCATCAGGCCGCGTTTTATTAATGCGATATACATATTACGATATAATAAAGGAATGCAATTTAAAAAACTCAATTCAAAATCCATGGTTTTGTTAATTCGTGCATTCTTTTTTTAAAATGTCTTGAAAAAAATGTGCTTTTGGGAATCTTTTGCTACTTGAGAGATAATTGAAATGATAAAATTCGATCCTTCCTTCTCAAGAGATGGTTTATTCTTAAGATGGTCTCTTTAGTTCTTTGTAAATAGCAAGTTTATGATTGGGGAAAACATGATCATAAGAGATTATTTCAAAGTTTCATCCTTCTTCTTCTTGATGTTCAATAGCCCCATGTTTAGCCAAGGTCGTCTGCCTATTGGCAAATTTTCGAGACAGATCCCAACGCTGTGCAGTACTATTAGGCGAGTACTCACGGTTTAAAGCGGATTCCGAACCACCTCAGGCCCCTATGCAACAGCGGAACTCGACTCCGAAATCTGTGGTACTGGGTGCCAGTGAACTATTCAATCGGCCATCTAGCCCAAAAGTTTCATCCAGTCAACATTAATAAGTTACAGATAGTTATAATTTTTTCAAACTCAATAGGGCCAGCCCAATATGTGTGGCGCGGTACCTTGGTAAAGGGACAATAGAAAGCTGAGAGATGACATAAGAATATAAGACACCCATTATCTCTAATAAACTAATGTGTTTCTAAGCAAATTAAAGAGACACCATAGAAATTATATTCTCATTGATAAGTTTGTAAGAGAAGACATACAAACAAGATGTCCTATTGTTTATGTTTTCTAAGACAATACTGCACAACTGCAACACATAACACACAAAGCATAATTATATAAGAAATATTTACAAAAAACGGAATATTTACAAATTCAGTATGGCCATTTTATGCACACGAGGGCAAAACGGACCAGGACCTACAGTTTAACATGGATTCCGAAACACTCACAAACATCCATACCACCAACAGGATTCGAATCTGAAGCCTGGAATACTAAAAGGCCAGAGCGCATATACACAAGGAAGGAAACCTTAAATAGATTTAAAATGATCTGGAAGTGAATTCTGGTAATGATTCTCGACAGCAGGGTTCATTTGAAAATCTGGCAATGTCGTAAACTCCCTTCTGACACTTTTGAATACTTTGAAGCTGTAGAGTATCCATTGGGATTAAACAAGTAATATAAAAAAAAAAATTAAAGACAATTCCTACTTTTTTTACTCTATTGCAGAATGCCATTTATGAAACATTTTCATTCATTTTTTTAAGTTTATGTAGCGCCATCTATTGATAGATACATGTAACTTAAATCTAAAAAAAAACTAAAATTAATGAATTAAATTGAATGAATTAATTAATCTTTGAAAAACTGTATTAACATTCAGTGCCATCCACTACAAGTTGAAAAAAAAACGTATTTGAACTCGGGTGGATGAATAAAAAAGTATTTTATGAACGATTGAATATTTGAACAAGATATATATAGGGAGAGTGTGAGCTAATAGAAGGAATTGAAAAAGAGGATGGAACTTGCAAGTACCAATGACCCAAGCTGACTCACTGAAGTTGTACTCGCATTGAAAAGTGGATGTATGGTATCCTACACGCTTAGTATAGCGAAGGAAACAATCATTCTACATTTAATGATTTCGTAGTCCATGAACAGTACGTACATTTCAGAATTTTGTGATTGAAAACTTTCGCCACTTGGATGATGAAGCGGATCGATTTCAGAGGCCTCGTCCATCATTCACTGAATAACCGGTTTCAAAAGTGACTCATCGAATAAAGATATATCAGTCTAAAAAAATTGGGTTGGCAAGGATGAAATTTATAGTTAATAATATTGTCAACTTTAACAGCTTATTATTTGGCATCGGCCGTGGCATTGGCATTAGCATTTTACCGTTCTGTTTATTTTGTTGGAAAATTACACATATCGCCTCTTTAAAGAAATCGCTGTAAGCTTTAAATAATATTAAAAACTTCTTTTAAATTAGTTTTTGTTTAACATAGAATGAACGAAAATTCGCACTGTTATGAAGTATGGATTTATACGTGGAACTACGGCGAAAAACTACAGCGAGAAACATTAATAGTGTATTTGATTATAGTGTTTATATAGCGAATTGGTTCGCTAAATTTCGTACACGTAACTTTGACCTCACAAATGAGCAACGCTGTCGCCCAGAATCTTGTAGGTGGTATGCTAATTTCAAACTCTATCGTACAGAAAATAAATGATGCTGAACGCTTGGTCGTTTAAATCAGGCTAATTCTCCAGAAAATATAAAAAGAACTCTCAAAATTTTGATGGATAATCGCAAAGTGAAGTTGCATGAAGTAGCTGACATCCTGAAGATATCATTTGATAGTGTTTACATTATAGTCCATGAATATTTGGGAGTGAAAAGCTGTTTTCCAAATGGATGCTGCGTTTGCTCACAATGGAGCAAAAACAACAACCCATCGATGTTCCAGATTGCTGTTTGGCACCATTTAGGCTAAATAAAACAGAAATTTTTGCGTCGTTATGTAACAAAGGATTAATCACGGATCCACCACTAAACTCCGGAATCAAATCAGCAATCAACTGAGTGGAGAGTAATTAGTGAAGGCTATCTGAATCAACCAAAGATACAACAATCGTCCGAAACGTTATGGCCACCGTATTTTGGGCTGTACATGTAATAATATTCATCAACTACCTTGAAAGACAAAAAAAATTATAGATAACGAAAATTGTTACATAGGGTTACTGGAGCGTTTGAAGGCAGAAATCACAAATAAACGAGCCCATCTGAAGAAGAAATTGCGCTCTTTCACCAAGATAAAGCGATGGTTACGATGATCAAATTACGCAAACTAGGCTTCAGATTGCTTCCCCACCCATCATATTCTCCAAATTTGGCTCCCATCGATTGTTGACTGTTGGCAGACTTCAGAAAGACGCTCCATCGAAAGAGACTTGGCACCAATGAAGAAGTGATTGCTGTAACTAACGCCTTTTTTAAAGAGTTTATTACAGCAATAATTTCTTTACTGGTCGTTCAATCTTTCTACACGCTCGCCATAGAAAAGTTTGAAAATAATTGGAATGAACGTATCTAACTTGTAGAAGATTCTGTTGATAATTAAAGAAAAGTTTGCTAAAAATTTGGTGTTTTAATACTTAGTCAAGGGATTTGATCTATGTGTTATATTTTAATGAAGTTAAAATTTTGTAATATACTATAATATTAAAAATTACTAATTAAAATGTTAAATTCTAAATATATTATTTTAGAATGCATATTTATTTTGTGATTTTCAGTTAATATATGAAGTAAAAAGTGGTCTGATGACAAAGTGACTAGCGTTCTGATGCTCGATGTCATAGGTTTCGGGTTTGAGACCATGCGGTGCCATATATATTTGTAGTGGTTCGTATTCCACTTTAAATCGTAGGTACATTTCTAATATGACTGTAGAGAGTTGGGCTTAGGTCTGACACACTCACCCTTTAAAAGAAAACCTCTCCTGTCTTTAGACAAACGGCCTTGGCCCATCATGGGTCTGTTGTGCCAATGAAGAAAAATATAAATTATAATTTTCATTATTAACAAGTTTATGGCTATAGCGGGAGCTCTTCAAAAATATATCTTTTTGTTTGATTGGCATTCTTTCTATATGAATTAATTCCCCATTCCACAATTTAAAAGACACTTTTCAAAGAGATTGTAGAAATAGCTAATGGACTCGTATGGAATCCATCATCTACGAGCAGTACTTTTCAAAGCATTTCTCGCTTGTTCTTCAGTAATCAGTTGTCTATGAAAAAAATAATCTCCTTATCTTATACTCAGTTTTAATGTAAGATTTAGAAATCACATAAATCCCCTTTCACCAATCTCTTATAAAAAAAAGGACTTCATCCCGAAGGAAAGAATTCACTTAGAAAACATTCATTAGCATGAAAATGAAAGGAAATAATTAAGAGCATAATTCAATAATATGCTATAAAAATAAGATTTCATTAACCTCAAGTTGAAAAAAGAATATCGATGATTTGCAAAATGACATTATCAAAAATACTCGGTTACTTGCCTTAAAATAAGCAGGAATACATTAATTTTATAAAACAATAGGCTCATTTTATGATTCAAAACATTGATTTAGATTTTTGTGAAGCTTTTCTTGATCAATTTATCCATACATACTCTTCGAGATCGTTCTATGTAAATTGTGGGAGAATTTCAACACGTTGTGGCACATAATACATTAACTATGTGTTTAATATTCATGGCCAAATGCTACATATCGTTGTCTAGCTGGAACGATGATTTACCTTTTTAATCTAATAATGCTTTTAAACGTGCTTTTCATCTGCAATCTATGCAAAAAGTTATCAATAAAATGGTAGCTTGCATAAATTAAAGTTCTCTCGATAAATAGCCATCTTTAGAGCAACTCTTTCCATTGGCGTACTTCAAATAATATGTTCGTCGAAATCATTTAAGCTAACTTAACATAACTTTAATTTTTGCTTGCTTTATGTAAATGGATCTTTCATTCAGGAAATCCAGATAGTTAGTATCTTGCATTTTCCGAAATTCAAAAGTTTTCTTCCAGTTGATGTTAGATGTCTTCTTAACAACACGTCCATTATAAGTGTTGTAACGTTTCGGCCTATACTGGACTTATAACGGCTTCAACAAGGGCCACTTTCAGGGTCATGGGAACACTTTAATTTTTATTCACAAGCATTATATACATATTTACAAAAGTCTGTTCACAAAAATGAAAATTAAAGACATAATTAGATACACACAAGTGCATTTCACTCAAGGTTGGAGATTTCCAGAGTTCTCGAATCTATGACAAATCTCAACACCAGGTCTGCGGCAGACCATAACTTATCTTACGGCGTGATTCACAAAACCATAAAGAGGCCGTGAAAACAAGCAGAGAAAACTCCGGCCTATTCAGTCACTTCAGTAAAACAACACTTCTGGTCGACTCGTCGCAGAACTCTCTTTCTTCACCAAAATCTCCTTTAAGACAATCAGTCATCTGGGGATGGGGGATCAGCTTCCTTCACTTTTATTACAGTAGACATTATCTCAGCTCACGTTCTATCACCCATCACGATATAACACTCATAGTATATATCATATTCAATCTGTACTTGTTTCGCCCTGTGAAGTTCGCGCAGACATTCGCTAATTTCCTCATTATTTATACATGATATCGAATATCTGCTATCAGATTTGAGTGACAAATTAGTACAACACACAAATTGCATGTAATATAAATACCCACAATACAGCGTCATTTCTGTCAAATTTGAGTGATGGGTTAATTATTTGTCAAATAACATACATTCCTCTCTCCTAGGAATGAAAGGCCAAAACTCTTGTTCTCGTGAGGAAAAAAAAAGCTACACTTTCCTCTTAAATAATGAATAAAATTGCTATTATAAAACAAATCTGATTTAATTAGTATTGTTCAAATTCATTTTATGAATAACATTAATGGACTTCATTCAATTTCAATTCATTGTAATGAAAGCGTTATGAAGGCCATGGCTTAAATGAGTTTATTCCACTTTCTTAGAAGACATATGCGTGTTATTGTTTATTTTATTATCTATTTATTTTAATTTTGCCGTTAATTTTATATGAAGTTGAGTGAATCCATCTGACTAATTTTCGTTGAATTAAGTCATGATAAATTATGGAAACGAGCAGTTATAAACTAAGTACTGTTTCTACATTTTTAGTTCTGTAAATTGATCAATCAAACATGTTTCAGATTAAGTGTTTCATTTTGAAATCTTAATTGAACCAAAACTTATTTCCGAGACAGCATTTTTAAAAAAGCATCTTTTATCTTTTCAAAATTCACGCCGAAATTTTGCTGGTTTAAAAAGTGTCGTTTAATTAATACATTTACTAAATATTTATATTTTGGGGCAATTATAGAAATATTTTGCAAATCATTTATTTTTAAACGCCATTTTCCTTTTGAAATGAATAAAGTTTTCCGTGTTAACAATATTGGCAAAAATCAATGTTCATTCATTTTCAAAATTTAGAAATCGTTTTCTGAGCTGATTAATGTCAACAATGCAATTTATCATTTTTTTTTCAATTTCTTCTATTAGCTCACATTCTCCCTATATATATATCTTGTTCACATTTTCAATCGTTCATAAAATACTTTTTATTCGTCCACTCAAATTCAAATACAATTTTTTTGAACTTGTAGTGGATGACACTTGATGTTAATGCAGTTTTTTTCAAATTTTAATTCAGTAATTAAATTTAATTAATTAATGTTCAGTTTTTTTTTAGATTTAACTTGCATATATATATCTAATCATCGCCATCTACTAATAGATGGCGCCAGATAAACTTAAAAAAATGAATGAAAATTATTATAAAGGACTTTCTGCAATATCGTGAAAAAAGTAGGAATTGACTTAAATTTTTTATATTACTTGTTTATTCTTCAGTTAATGGTGATTAACATACAGAAATCAGCTTTTATTTTTATTACTTTTGTCTCGAATGTCAATTTACGCATATAGTATCATTGTAAGTAATAGTTTTGTTTAAAAAAAATTTTTCATGAAACAATGTAAAAAAAAACATGAAATGAACAAATATCTTGTAGCCAAACATTTCATACATCCAAACAAAACATGATATGAAAAAAATAAAAAAAATAAGTGCATTATTCATATATAATTTATTCATATCTCACTTAAGATGTTAAAGAATATTGTGCCAAACTTTACTTTTTCGTGCGGAAACATCAACAAAAGCATAATTAATTTATTTTCAAATAGAACTGAAACTGCATCATGTCTCCTTGGCGATTTTTGGCCAGTAATCAATTTTTTTTTGCCTGATTTTGCTTTTTCCCTAACTGAAAAATGTCACAATATGCCAATCTGTCGACCGTAATCTATTTTAAAGTACCAACTGGCTTAGGTACTTAAAATTTTCATAAATCCAGATATTGATGATAAGTATATATGGCATAGTTTATTAAATCTCTTTCTTAGAAGACAAATGCAAATAAAACAAGCAGAACAAAGCGCACATATAAGTTAGTAAAAGCAATAGGCCTTTACACGAAAGTATAAGTTCGACCTATGGCTACATTGTGGAAGTCGGTTTTGGTTTTGTCGCTCTAGGCTATTTACTTTAGGCTATTTTGACTAGGACCAATATTCCTATTATTAGTTCATACTCTCCTTATATATATCTTGTTCAAATTTCAATCCTTATTAAAATACTTTTTTTATTCCTCCACTCAAATGCATTTTTGAACTTGTAGTGTGATGACACTGGATGTTAATATAGTTTTCAAATATTAATTTATAAATTAAATTTAATTAATAAATTAAATTTTTTTTTTTTTAGATTTAAGTTGTATGCATCTAATAATAGATGGCGCCAGATGTAAAAGGAAAATTTCAAACTTTATTTGTAAGGACTTTTCTGCAATAGTGTGGAAAAAAATAGTAGGAACTGACATTAATTTTTTTTTTACTTGTTTTTGCTCCTTCAGGTTAATTATATCGGGACCTACAGTTAAACGTAGATTCCGAACCACTCCAAACATCCATGCCAAGCGCCAGAATTCGAACCTAAAGCATGAGGTACCAAAAGCCAAAGTGCTAGCCAATAGGCCATCGGGCTGCTGGAAATATTGTAAAGGTTTCCTCAAGAAATACTTCAATAATTCAGAAATATTCTCTCATGACAAAATCTTATTTGTTTTAAAATATTCACTAATATAGCCAAAATCGGCAATGTCAGCCAATTTTATCTGCAGCTTGGCAAAACCCTTAGCTGAATGTACTGACAAATTGACGAATTTTTATAAAACAAAAAGCATTTTTTCATGTTATAAAAAGCGTACCTACTACTACTACTACTACAACACGCCACATCATCACTGAGTTGTCCCTTTATAATTTGGGAATGGCGTGGGTGAGAAAAGAAGTCTGATTGGGATCTGTGACACTCTACGATCATATGAGACCAGGACGTACGGTTTAAAAATTCGAACCACTGCAAACATCCATGGCACGTCGGGATGAGAACCCGAAACTTTGTGGTGTGAACCCAAAACCGAGCGCCAGAGCACTAGCTACTCGGCCATCAGACTCCTATAAAGCATTTCCAGCATATGTTGCGAATTCCTTCGTTTTTTTTCTGAAAAGATGACGTTTTTTTTTTTTAAAATGATGGTTGAAAATGACTTACGGTAAACCACAAAATTTTTCAATCGTAATCTTAACTGTACATGAGCATAAAATAGAATCCCTCAGAGGAAATTCCTTCTCATTAAATCCCATAAATTGCCGTCAAGACAATCAACTTAAACAATACCAGTAGACAGCAATGAGATTCGACGTCACAGTTTTCCAGGCAAGTCCTCGTCGGCTAAGAATTGACGCTCATTTGCACCCACAGAACGACATTGCACTTGAGGAAGTAAACACCCTATTTTTACGGGTAAGTTGCTGGTTTTTTGCGGTTCATGAGGTAAACAAAATTCATGTTTCTAGAAAGTGTGTGTGTGTTTAAAGGAGTTGTTTTCCTTGTCGTTAAATGCGAATGGTCAAGCAGCGACATGAAGCATGAGTACAAAAGCACGGAAACTCAAAGAAAGCACCACAATTGTATGTTTGATTGATGAAAGACGTAGAAAAATGTTTTGGGCCCTTTAACTTTAATCATTTTAATTAAAAGAAGTACAATAATAAACAAGGAACTGGGTATTAATTTTAAGTCAATAATTTTTTTAATCCCACTTGGTAGACAGCATCAGCTAAACCAAGTCCAAGAACCGTGTGGTCTCATGGAAGGTGGTGATGGAGCACCCATAGTAGCACCTTTTATTGTGATGGAGCAGCCGCAGATGAGAAGCCTGACTTTCAATTGTATGATTGATAAATAAAAAAACGCAGAAAACGTTTTTGTGGGACCTTTAACTGTAATCATTTTAATTAAAAGGAATATAATAGTAAACTGGTGGTATTAATATTCACGAAATAATTTTTTTCTTATTCCACTTGGTAGACAGCAATATCTAGACCAAGTCCAAAAACACGTGTGGTCTCATGGAAGGAAGGAAAGGGGAAATCAATTTCTATAGTGATGGTAGTTTGGTTTATCGCTCTGCGGTCATTTTTTGCGCACACTTCAGGCTAATTAGACCGAGACCACAGTTTAACGTGCATTCCGAACCACTGACAAACATCCAAGCCATCTATAAAAGAAATTATAGATGGAGCACCCATAGGTAGAAGTCTGACTCGGCTCCGTCACTCTGAAGAAGGAGGACAGTTCGTTCCGGAGAGGATTTTAAAAGGGGAAACTACCGCGCAATTGGGTATCGTATGAGGAAAACCCGGAAAACTTCCATCAGGTAGACCGTCTAACGAGCCAAGATGCTAAACGTCACAAACGTTATTGAGTCTCCTCGTGTTTTGAAAAAAATCAACAAATATAATATACAATGTAGTTTAACCTATGCGCATGACAAGAAAACTTTTGAAATAATCAAAACAATTCACTCATACCTATTTGAAAATTAAAGTCACTTAGATAAAAAATTTGCTTTTAACGCCTTAATACGCAAACTTTTACGATTTTCGAAATTGCACCAAGAGGACGAATTGAACAGCATTTGTACCAAAAATTTGGAAATAATTTCTTATTAAAATTGTTTTATAGAGTTTTCCCTTTTTTGTTTTAATGTACAATTTATGTTATAACTATTGTAACTGTGTTATAACTATGTGTCCGACTCGCGGCTCAGCGACAACGTGGGCCGCTGGTGAGCATTAGGGCTGAGGTTCAATCCACTGCTGGCATTTGTTATAGACACTGTTTTGAAAAACAAGAAAAGCTCCATGTCGGTTTATGATGTTCAGCATCTTGTATCGTTAGTCGGACTAACTGGTGGGAGTTTTCCGTGTTTTCTCCCAATGCTGTGTAGCTCCCCTAAAAATCTTCGGATGGCACTGCCCACCTTTTTCAGCGTCACGGAACCAAGTCAGACTTTTATCTGCGGGGGCTCACACAAGAATTTAAAACAATCGACTACTTGACTCTAACTTGTAAGTAATCTAGAAATATTTTGCATGGTGTTTGCATCTAAAGTGGTTTTCTCCCCCTGCGATGCACAAATGTGGGGTAGTTCGTCTTCAAAAGTCCTCTCGGAAGGCAGCTACCGCGAAGGCTTTCTTTTAGTGACACGGAATCAAGTCTATTTGCTCCATCACAACAGAAGAGAACCTTTCCTTCATCCATGAGTAAATTACTGATGGGCTGTCCGTCGGCCACTGAAGTTTAGTCCCAAATAACTATTAAATGTTTAATGTCATTATGTTATTGTTATGATATGTTATTCTTACTGTCATTCATTTTTCAATTCCTTCTATTAGCTCATACTTTCTCCTCTATATATCTTGTTCAAATTTTCAATCGTTCATAAAATTCTTTTTATTCATCCACCTCAAGTTCAAATACATTTTTTGAACTTGTAGTGGATGACACTGAATGTTAATACAGTTTTTTCAAATATTAATTCAGTAATTGAATTTAATTCATTAAAGTTTAGTTTTTTTAGATTTAAGTTGCATTTATCTACCAATAGAGGGCGCCAGATAAACTTAAAAAGATGAATGAAACTTATTTATAAAGGACTTTCTGCAATACAGTGACAAAAAAAAATAGGAATTGACTTTTGACTTTTTTGAATTGACTTTTTGATTTTAATTTTTTAATTGACTTCAAATTTTTTTTATTACTTGTTTTTTTTTCTCCCACTAGCAATGAAAGGAGTGGTTTTCTCTTGTAGAAGCGACTGTTTATTGATAATATCTAAATGGGGGCATTTTTGCTGTTGCAAGATAAAAGTTAATTTAACAGTAGTTACAGCTGGTGAGAGATTATGTAACACCTAAGAGTTACTGTTTGTCGGTAAAATGGCCTTGAGTCTTACCATATTGTCCTCCAAGAGGTGTGCAGTAAACCATATTTATGATAACAGATACTTGCCAGAAAAAAACTGGGAATGAAGAGAGAAAAATTTATGTGACGCGGGAGTACCATCATAAGATTCCCCCAGATGGCCCTTCGTGCCTGAGAAAAAAAACTTTGATCTTAAAAAGGCACTTTGTGTCAAAACGCCCTCAACCAATAGGAGCCAAAGTCTTCTAGGCGGATTCTAAGTTTGCTTGGTTTGTCGCTCTATGGTCTTTTTTTCCACACTTTAGACTAAGTATACAGGAACCTACAGTTAAAGTAGACTCGAACCACTAGTGCGGCCTAATGGCCAATTGATCTAGTGGTCTGGCCTTTGGAACCACAGGCTTCAGGTTCGAATCCTGGAGGTGGCAGGGGATATTTGCTAGTGGTTTGGTTTGCCGCTATACGGTCATTTTACGGTCGCTTTAGGTTAATTAGACTGGGACCTACAATTAAACGTGGATTCCGAACCACACACAAACATTCATACCACCATTAGGATTCGAAGCCTGTGGTTCCAAAGGTCAGAGTGCTAGCCAATTGGCCATCATGCGGCAGGAAAATTCTAAAGGATGTAATCCAACTAATAAGAAGGATATAAAAAAGATAGAAATGAAACAAATTTAGAACTTTTTCAATATATCTAAGATATTTTAACCCCCAAAGGTTGTGGTATTCACCAAAGAGATATAGATATACAAGATGATACAACATCAGGGTAGTCACATTTTTATGTAGGAATGTATGAAGTGACGCGTTGAGGCACGATGACAAAAAAAAAAAAATGAGACATAAAAATTGAAACATTGTTTATTTACAACATCATTGCAAAATGCTTCTTTTTCAAAATTTGCAACATATAACATATATATATATTTCGACGGATTGGCGAACAGTTTCAAAAAAGAGAAGGTATTTCTCGCACGCTTTCAGCCACTTTGAAAGAGAGATACAGCACACTAAAACAAACATTTTTATAGAAATGTAGGTCGGAAGTGACACGTTAAGAAACGAGCACTTTTTAACTTTTTAACGAATTTCTCAACAAGCACAATGCGTCAGCTGATAGCCATCACGCTACTAGTTTGTAGTCCTCTGACTGGAAACCCCGATGCGCACTCTATTTTTTACTTATGCTGTGTTTGCAACTGAATTTCGTTTACAAGATTCCAAGTGACTCAATTGAGGACCTCGATAAACAACTATCCATTGCAAGACTGCAAGAGTGAGAGATGCTTGACATCTTTGAACTGTTTACCAATCATTCCTATTGCAAATTTGAGTATTTGTTGCAAATATTGAAAAGAAGTACTTTGTAATGATGTTGTAAATAAACAATGCTTTTTCTTTGCCTTGTCTCATTTTTTGTATTTTTAGCACACTTCCGACCCTACATTCTCATATAAAAGTAATATAAAAAAAAAAATTTAAGTCAATTCCTACTTTTTTTTTTTCACTCTATTGCAGAAAGTCCTTTATAAATGGTTTTCATTCATTTTTTTAAGTTTATCTGGAGCCATCTATGGGTAGATAGATGCAACTTAAATCTAAAAAAACTAAAATTAATTAATTAAATTTAATTACTGAATTAATATTTGAAAAAACTGTATTAACATCCAGTGTCATCCACTACAAGTTCAAAAAAAATGTATTTGAACTCGAGTGGATGAATAAGAAGTATTTAATGAACGATTGAAATTTGAACAAGATATATATAGGGAGAGTGTGAGCTAATAGAAGGAATTGAAAAATGTATGTTTTAGTAAGATGTAACACCCCCAAAATTTTTCCCATAACCGTTGTATCACTTAGTATTTTGTGTTAAGATGTGTTATTTCTTAAGCGTATATTAGCCATTCTAGTATTATTTGAATTTATTAACTTTTATAGTGTTATTATTTTTAGTTGTCGTTAGAAATCCTCCTTTATGCCATTATTAATCTTTTATTACAATGTTATTCTGAAATCATATATAACACTAATAGTCTGATAATGTTTTGACATTTGCACATGTTATCTTATATCCTTATATTGATTTTTATCGGATGATAACATGTCAGAGTTCTTGATTTATTATCATTATCATCGTTATCCTCATTATCATCGTTCGTCATTTATCATATAATAATAATATTACTAACGGTTGGGTGATATTTAATTATATATGTCTAATGCAGCGTATGATTTGCTGGAGTTGCTTTAAATGATATTTAGTTGTTGTAAATAAATATTTATCATTTATCGATTTAAACTTTTTTAAAAATTAAACATACTCGTATGGTGACTCCTTATTTCATGTGTATGTTTATTTTCCTAATTTTAGAACTCTATGAAAGTTATTTCGAATCTGATAGAATTTTAGTGGTTTCAGAATAATGGATGGTATTTATGTTAATTTTGATTTTATTGTTTATTGCAGTACACAACACCGAGATTTAGTTTTGCAATGTTATTGTGATTCACAGGGGTTATTGCCCTTTAAATATTTTAGGCAAAATATTTTGGGTTTTCGTTGAAGGATGATTACGATTAATAAATAATCAACACCCCATCATCCACAAATCTCTTACCATCGATTTATACCAGGGTGGCCAACCCAAATGATCTCGCGGGCCACTTTGGAAATGCATCCTAACTCCGCGGGCAGCATATAAAATTATATAACCTCGTATTAGATTCAGACCT
>BPLR01001909.1:0-22100 GCA_021605095.1 Caerostris extrusa
CCATTACGTATTGCTTAATCGTTCAAAGGAAAATAAAAACATTTTCCCACTTATGTTCAAGTCTTCCAATCATAACAAAATAATTCTAAAAGCAATGTAAGCAAAACTCGTAAACTGATTGTAAAATATATATATATATATATATATATATATATATAAATATAATGTTCAGTAAATACGTGCATATATATATATGCACGTATTTACTGAACATACATATTTTACATTTATTTACTTTATTATTATTGCTGCAATTATATTTAAAGTCCCTCTTCAAATGCTTTTAAACAAGTAATACAAAAAAAAACTAAGCCTAATTCCTACTTAGGTCAACAAAGAAAATTTTATTTTAGTTACTTTTTATTAAATAATTACAATTAATGTAAATATGTATATACATGACGAATCACAATATTAGAGTGACAAAACAGAAAGCGAATTTCCTTGCAATTTTTAATTTTCTTTCTATATAAGGTGTTGGACTATTATTTTTGTTTGTTACTATTTATTCGCTTTCTATTTTTTTTTTGTTTCTAAATCCTTTTTTGAAGCTGATTGCATTGATATTGGCTGGATTCTGTATCGAGCCTAAATTTCCCATATCCTGCTAATACTTCTTATCGTTATATAAGAGAAATTTTTTTCTCCCGTATAAATCTGGAAAAAAATTAATTAATGAATTAATATTTGAAAAAACTGTATTAACATAGTGTCATCCACTACAACAAGTTAAAAAAATGCATTTGAACTTGAGTGGATGAATAAAAAGTATTTATGAGCGATTGAAAATTTGAACAAGATATATAGGGGAGAGTGTGAGCTAATAGAAGGAATTGAAAAAGGATCACACGTCACAATGAGTTCAAATTTCACCACATGATACTTGAAGAAAGGAAAAGGTATGGAATCAAAAAAAAGTGCCACTGATTTTTCTCATCTACATTAATTATAATCTATGATAAAAAGTTTTTTTTAATTTATTTTGCAGGTATTTTGTGAGAAAAGTGCTTGTATGGTGTAAAATAAAGTATGCAATGATGGCTAAATGATTATTAAGGAAGGACATGGCGATTATAATTGAAAGTCCTAATTTCGTAAATCCTGTAAAAAATGGAGCACTCTTCGCAATGAGTTCAGTATCTGAGTTTAAGAAGGAAGGAAACGGTATGGCATTAAAAAATATTCCAAAAAAGTTCTTACCAATTTTTCCCATCCAATTTGGTATGACCTTGCCGTAGTGGATGGGTTCTCCACCAACAGGCCACAACTGCTGAATAACTTGGAAGTCATGCTTTCCGCCAAAAACCTGAAAGAATCAAACACATTCAACACTACAGTTGCTTTAACGTAACTCATGCCAAATACGTTGTGATTTCAATTCAAAAATATTGGCAGCCAAATTTGTTTTCGTTATGCCGCTTACAGCGCCACATGTATTAATACACTTTAGAACTTTTTAATGCAGTACCGTTTCTCCTTCAAATATCTTCAGTTCAAATTTGAATTCACTGTGACAGTGCTTTTTAACAGCATTTTGAAAGTGGGACTTTAATTATAATCCCCCTGTACTTGCTAATATACATTACATAGTTTACTTCAATACATATACTAAAAATATCTAGGAGAATTTTTTCATTGGGGATATTTAATGAAAGCAATATTTTTTATAGTCTTGATATTTAACTTAACAACAGTAAATAAATGGCTTTCTTTTCAAAATGTACTTTTAGAAACATAAATGTGTTTTATAAGGAGTCTAAATTTTAATAGATGGATATATTTAAATTGATGAAATTTTCTTTAAATAAAAACTAAGATTACTGCAAATATTCCCTTGTTAAATTCTCTTTGCATTCTAGCAAAAATAAAATTTTCATTTTTTATGAAGTCACATTGTCATATTTTTTTAAGCTGTTATGGTTTGTGGTTATTTTATTGTATTATTTTGTCAAAATATGTATTAATTATACAGCAAAGAAAACTGTAAAACTAAAATAAATACAATTCATTTAAGTTCGTGGTGAAAATCTAGAATCCTGTACCCTTTGTGCCAAATACATCGCCAGGTTGCCAAGTCGCCAAATAAGCATAGTAATCAGCGGACTAAATATTTTCGCTATGAAATGATATTACGCAAAAATCCTTCACTGGAATGCTAAATCGCCAAGTAAACAAACAAAATGGCTGCCCAAATTCGGTGTCATCGTAAAATGCTATTTCGCCAAAATTTATCGCCAAACAGAGCTATTACGCCAACATTAGCAGCAAAAAAATAGTTACTACGTCAAATTTTATTTCTGAAAGTGTTTTTAAGCCGAAGTTTAATGCTTTAAAGCCAAATATTATCACTATCCTACCAAAATTTTAATCCTTGAAATCCTTTATCTCCAACATTTATCGCTTTATTGTCCAATATTTTCACTAATTGAATTTTTTTTACATTGCTTTTACGCCAAAAGTTAATGTTTTATATTAAAATATTTATCACTAAAAACTTTTTATTCTTTGAATGATTTTGCACCAAATGCCATCACTTATACGCCAAAATTTAGCACCATTATACCAAAATACTTATCTTTAAATTGTCTTTACACCTATTTATGTCGCTTTATTGCCAAATTTTAACACTATTAATGCAAAATTGAAAAGTTTTTTATTACGCAAAATATTGCCACTTTTTAACGACCAAATATATAATTATTTCGAAAAATTGTATTCCTAAATTGCTTTTACGTCAAATTTAATCGCTTTATCGCTAAATTATTATGTGGAATTATGTTTTGGTAACTCATAAATGTATCATTTAGACAAAGATAATAATCCCTGGTACGATAAAAAATTTTTGCTAATACGCCAATTTTTTTTAAAACTATTTTATGTTGTATATGATGTCGAATTCGAATGATGAAACAAAATTATAAAAAAAAAAAAAAAAAAAAAAATACAAAGATTTGCATCAAAGATTAAAAACAAAGATTTACATTTTATTCTGATATATCCTTTCTTGAGGAGGCCGTGCCTATTTTTATCATATGAAAAAAAAAAACACAGAAAAATTCCAACGGCCTTTTTCCATACGTAAACTGACGTTATAACATTAAAAACTTAAATTTTTCCATGCGAATTCAAATAAAGGTTGTCACAAAACCTTAACTATATCAACAGCAATAAAAAAGAAACATTCGATCGGCGATTTCGCCTGAACTAACGTTCTAAAAATAAAAATAACATTTTTTCGCGCAAATTGAAATAACAGTTGTTTAAAAACCTTAATTATTTCAGCTGCGTTAAAAAGAAAATAATTATTTGATAACCGAATATAAATTATTAATAAATTTAAAAATCATTTTTCTTGTTTGTTTCTTATTTTCATGAGTTGCAACATCATAAAAATCCTTTATTTTCTGTACCTACAACTGCCTAGATGAAAAGATATCGCTTTTCTCCTAAGGTATTTTTCTCCCTAATTGGACCTTTGCTCATTCTGTTTTATTTTTTTGATTACATGCAACTGATTTCATTAACATCTACACTTTTAAAATTTTTGTTATTTTTCATTTTATATTTTATTATTTATTTTTTAAATAAATAATTTTTTTTAAAAAAAGGGCCTTTAATTATTTATTTTTCTTATTAACTCAAAGGGCATGAGACCACCGCTATGTTTCAACATTTTACAATGAAGGAGCTAGTGGCTTCACGCGGCCATGGATCTCCGTATTAATCTACATAAGAAATATTGTAAACATTTGTATAAGAACAATCTCAGAATAATCAATAATTTATCGGAATAAACATTTAAAAGAATATATATTTATGTTTTTTATTTACTATAATTAAAAAATTCTACAAATAATTAACGTAGTAGAAATAAATAGTCATTATATTGTTCGGAAAAAGAAGAATTCCTCTAGAGAAATGT
Source organism: Caerostris extrusa (assembly GCA_021605095.1). Taxonomy (NCBI): domain Eukaryota; kingdom Metazoa; phylum Arthropoda; class Arachnida; order Araneae; family Araneidae; genus Caerostris; species Caerostris extrusa. The sequence goes on from BPLR01001909.1 coordinate 3,923, forward strand.
AACCCTAAAAAGAAATTGGCGAAATATACCGGGTTGCAAGATTGGCGACTTCCTCAGGGTACAGTATTCTAGATTTCAACCGAAGAACGAATTCAATAACCTCAGACAATTAAGGAAGTAACATTTTAAAAGAGAAATGATTTTAAATTATACTTGCGATAGCTTTCTGCTTTTGTTTATCATGATTAAAATTGGGGTAGTTGTCATAGCAATAGAAATCAGTTAGTTTTATTTATTATTGTCCTTAAACTATTTTTATCTTCTTTGTCACGCATTTTTTATGAACACCACGAACCTCATAATATTATGTTACAGAACATGTGATCTGATATTGGTAAATGTCTTTCTCTTATCAACTAACGGGGTACAATTTGTATCTTACAAAAAATGGAACAAGCCTTAACTTTTAAAAAAAAAAAAAACTGGAACTACCGTTTCTTTATTAAAAAAAGGAAACTGAAATATATTTATATAACATACAACTACAAAGAGGAAAGTTGCTAAAAATAAAACTACTCACATTTTATTTTATCATGTGTGCACATACTCTATTTAAAACACGTTCAGCGAATTCAATGCACATGGAAATAATCAGCTTTTAGTGCATGCATGGCTACGCAAAGGTACCAGATATAATAAGATATGTAAATTCAATTGTCTTTTTCAGTATCCACAGACAAATAAATTTGCTACTATCTTGTGAAAAGAGTAGCAAATTCAATAACATCAGACAATTAAGGAAGAAGCAACATTTAGCAACAGAGAAATACTTTTAAATAAAACTTACACTAGCTTTCTTCTTTTGTTTATGAAGATTAAATTTGGGGCAGTTGTCATGGTAACAGAAAGAGGTCAGTTTCATTTCGTTCATTCAACTATTTTTATTTTCGTTGCCATTTATTTTTTTTGTGAATTCTGCGAACCTCATACCAAAACAATATCATGTTGCAGAATATGTTATTTGTTAATGACAAATCGATAGTTTTAGCAAAAGCATACTTTACATGCATTATAAAACTCACTTTTAATTAAAATCTCATAACAATTTAGGGTTTACTATAACTAGAATATTTTTGAAATGAAAGTTTCCCTCTACCGAAAGAATAGATAATTTGGTTTTAAATAATAATTTATACTCTAAATTATTTTCTTCCCACTCAGTTTTTGACGCAGCTCACATCAGAACATCATGTTAACAAAAAGTTTTATTTGGGGTTTAAAGTTAAGGTTTTTATGAAACTCATTACCAGCGACCATTTCCTTTTGCCTGCTAATCTTAGTCTAGGAAGAGTTCATTTAGTTTTTAGGGTTACATTGGTTATACGCAAGTTATATTTTTTGTGTAGGATTAGTTATAGAGAGAGGCGCATTGTCATTGCGTAGGAGGAAGCATGGTTAGAGTATAGCATCTGTAACCCTGCTTCCTCCACGCACTGGCAATGCGCTCGCTTATAATAAATTGACCTATGATTTGTATATCTGATTAATGATTTATGTTTATATCTCACGATTTTTGTATATAGAAGAGTTTAACTTACTGCTATTAAGTTGTTATAATTCAACATTGCATTTTGTTTATGTCGCGTAGGTTGCATGTGTTTCTGTTTATGCTTTAAGTAGCAGTATCTAAACTTTTAATGACATTAAGCTGCATTTTAAATAAAACTCTTTCATCGGATCACATTTGAAGACGAAAAAAAGTCTCGCTGATTACATAATAATTATTAGTTTATTGATAATTGTTAAGAAAAAAGTAAAACACTAAGATATTTTTAATGATAGACTATCAAAATATCCAAACAAAAAACAACCTTCGATTTTTTTAAAGCCGATGATTTTTCTTACATCACTGAGCAGGTTAAGAAATTTCAATCATTGAAATATGAATTTTAGAAAATAAAAATAGAAGATATATACTAAGGAAATTTTGATTTTATTTTAATGCATATTTCTTTCTGTAACTATGTTGCCTCCTATTCATTGACAAGAGTGCCCTCTGTGGCATTCAGGAGAAATGGTTAGTTGGCCTACAACTCTCAGCCAGAGAGGAAGTATATTTCGCACGTCCTGCGCGTAGCTGAGCATCGGTTTTTCGGCCTAGACGTGCTATCCTTCCACGAATCTATATTTATCTGTGTCTATATGTGTTAAATGTTGTATTCTCTAATTATATGTGTGTGTTGTTTGTGCGTGCGTTAATAAAAAGCTATGAATTCTCCAAACAGTGCCTCAAGTATTTCAAACCGACTAGACACATCTACAATATGATTGCCCAACCTGAACACTACAAGACTAAATATTATATATTTAATACGTGTTTTGTTAATATTACATATTTCTAGGTTTTAGTTAGTTGATGCCATTTTTTTCTGTATTTTAATAATAATTTATATTCATTAATTTAATGATAATAATGATTTTTTATTCATAGTTTACAATTTAACTATATCGGAAATTTATTTTGTATTTTTTAAAGAAAATCAAAAACACATTTATATCACGTTTTTGAATAAAAAATAAGTTTAAAATATGTATTATTATGTTAATTAGTGTTAGTGGAAAGATAATTACTTGAATTTTAAAATGACATTGAGAACTTTTGAGTTAATTTTTAAAATATATTTTAAAGAACGACTTTAAAATACTTCAAATTCATTTAAGCATTAAATTAATCATTAATAATTATCAAACTGATTAATCAAAATTTAAAAATGTCGTAAAAATATTTTTCATTGATTTAATTGTTTGAATTTTAAATTACCATGAAGTTTGTTTTTCTTCAGATAAAAGATTTAAAAAAAAAAAAAAAAAAGCAAAAAAATAATAAATAAATAATAATAATAATAATAATAATAATAATAATAATAATAATAAAAAAAAAATGAAAAAAAATGAAAAACATAAATAATAATAAAAATTAAAAATTAATAAAAAAAATAAAAAATAAAAAAAATAAAGAAAATTACCAATTTCGCTCAAAAGTTAAACGCTAAAACGTTTTACTTTTTGATCAAAAACCTATTCAACTTCTACTTTTAACGCATCGTTAAAAACATAATAAAATAATAAGTTAGTAAACTGCTTTTATATATAAAATGTCAATACAATAAATAAAATTGTATGTTAAGTCACCACTGAAAATGCTTTTCAACCAATAATAATAAATAAATAATAAATAAAAATTTAAAAATGCTGTCAAATACATATTAAAGTTGCCAAAATTTTTTGACCACCACATAAATTTAATAATGCTTCTCATAATTAAGATGATAAAACAGATATAATTAGAAGAAAAATCTCGAGTTATATCTGATTTATATGTAGATTTTACTTTTCCTAAAAAATTTATAAACATTTTTAATTCATGTAATGAAATATTAGGCATTTCAAATATTATATATTTTTCTCTTTTATTAGTTTCTTTTTTGTTGTATTTTAATAATAATTCAAATTCAATAATTTAATGATAATAATTACGTTTATTAATAGTTTACAATTTAAATATATCGGAATTATTTTCTTTTGTATTTTTTAAAATATATAAAAAACACTTTTATTTCACGTTTTTGAATAAAAAAGCAAGTTTATAATATCTTAATTAAATGTTAGTGGAAAGACAATTGCTTGAATTTTAAAATAGCATCGATAACTTTTGAGTTGATTTTTAAATATATTTGATAGAACAACTTAAAAAAAATTCAAATTTATTTAAGCAATGAATAATTCTTTAAAAATTATCAAACTGAATTTAAAAATGTTGTCGAGATGTTTTTTATTCATTCAATTATCTGAATTTTAAATCGAGGCAAAGTTTGTTTTTTTCGATAGAAGATTTCAAAAAATAAAAAAACATATCAAAAATTAAATAAATAAATAGCAATAAACACACAAAAAAAAATTCGCTTAAGCGATAAAAAAAAACAATCTACTTTTGATCAAAACCTATTCAACTTTTATTTTTAATACATCTTAAAGATTTAGGATATGCATTTTCATGTGTAAAAATAAACGTAAAATGCAACCGTGAACATCATTAAAAAAAGAACAAATTCAATTGAATAGAATATTTTATTGAATCGTCTTGTCTTTTTGACAGCGAACAAATTACGACTCCTACGTCTTTTCCCTTAAGCATTTAAGTATTTACTCCACCTACGCAATTTAAAGCTTAAAAGCAATTCCGTTTAGTCTACCGAGAATATTTTAATTTAAATGCACGTAGTTTATTGTTTATGGATGAAGACTATTAAGGGGAAACGACATTTAACATTTCAGCATTGTTGTAAATTTCTATTCGAGCAAGTAAATTATGTACTTATTTAATTAATTATTTGCTTCATCCTTATAACAAGCAGTTATTTTAAGTATATTATTTTTAATCAATAATTTTTATTTCCTTTTGTATTTTTTTCAGCATTGTTGTGAATTTTTATTCAATCATTTTAAATCATGAACTTCTTTAATTAATTATTTGCTTAATCATTATAATAAGCTATATTTTATTTATATTTATTTTTATTTTTACTTGATATCTATGCCCTTTTTATTTAATAATACGCATTTAGTACGTTAGCAGAAATAATGAAACGGAATGTTATTATTGAGTAGGTAAGAAAATAAATGAGGAACGTTTAAATATATGATAGAAACTGAACGTGTTTCTTGCCAGTCATAGTATTATCATGAATTTTTATTCAAGCATGTAAATCATGAACTTTAATTAATTATTTGCACCATCATAACAATCTGTTTTTTTTTTTATTTATATTTTACTTAATATTTTTTATTAAGTTTTTACTTTATTTTAGATGGGAAATGTAAAAATACATATTTTATATATAGGAATTAATATGAAAACTTTTTAATTTCTTTTTTTTTTTAAATGTTATTTAAATGCAATAAGCATTCAATACACAATAAGAAAAAAAAAAATGATATAAATTAAAAAAAAATTTCGCAGAGAATTTTTCCACCGTGAAGAAGTAAAAAAAAAAAGCAAAAACAAATGTATTAAAATTAAAAGTAATACACAAAGAATGAACATACAATGTAATAAAAAGGATTGTATAAAAAATATATTTGAGATAAAATACACCCATTATAATTTTAAAAAATACGCATGAAAAGATACATCGAATTCGAAACTTATGACTTTTTTAGTTATGATCCAGAAAAGCTTAGAAAATAAAGCATATTGCAGAAAAAGAGCAAATTCTACAAAAGAACAGGTAAATAATATGTTAAAATATATATCTTGTGCAGAAAAATTGTTTGCTTAAAAGTTTCCAAGTAATGTTTATAAACACAATGTTTCCCCTAAATAATGCAAACTTTTCTTTTTCAAGCAAATATTAGAAATAATACCTGCACAGACAAAAGACATGTATCATAGAAATATATAAGATTCGTTTCGCTTATTTTTTTATTCTATTATGTCAATATAAATTGTGTTGTTGAAGATATGGTAGCCAGTTTCGACATCTCGGCAATTGACTGTGTTTCACAATAGATGTTTGGTTTCGAATCGAGTTGAAAGAATGTCCGACAAGATTAAATGGAGTTTTCTGTTTCAATAACGCTGGTTGAGAATCACAATGGTTGAGAAATTTTAGAATTACTGGGAAATAGAAGTAAGAAACATCTAAAAAAAAAAAATCTTTGCTTTATTTTTCCATTATGGGATTACAGTAAATTTTAGTTTATAAAAGTTTCAGTAAATGCATATTTTTTCCGTTATGATAATTGGGAAAAAATAATCAATTTAAAGATATAAAAAAGCATCTAGTGTATGACTAGTAAATGTTAGTAATAATATTAAAGTTTATAGGGGTTTGACGGCCGAGTGGCAGCTATCTGGCGCTCGGTACCACAGATTTTTCGGGTTCGAGTCCCAGCAGTGACATGGATGTTCGTAATCCACTTTTTAAACCGTAGGTCCGGTTTAATAGTATCATAGCGCATTGTATGGGTAGTGTGAATCGCGCCCGTAGCATATCTTCAAGCTACACGCGCCCCCTGGTAGTGCTAAATGAGTAACAGCAGTGCAGCCCCTGCTTATGTCATAAAGATCAACTGTTTCTGTATTGCCAGATGTATTAGAACAACAACAACATACACATAAAAGATACAAAAAAATTCGAAACTTATGACTTTTCAAAGTGATCAGCAGAATAAACATAAAAAAATAAAGCGTATTCACAGAAAAAGAAAAAAAAAATTCTGTAAGAACTTCGAAAAGGATGTGCTGAAACATATGTTTTGAGAAGGGAAATTGTTTGTTTAATAGTTTCCACGTGAGTTTTGCAAACAAAATGTTTCCCTAAATAACACAAAATTTTATCTTTCATGAGAAGTAAGAAAAATGATTTTCTTAGAATGAAAAGGCTTAGAAATATAAGGTTTCCCTTTCTTTACTTTTTTTTGTATTATATTATGTCAATATAAATTCTGTTGTTGACGAAATGGTAGCTAGTTTCGACATTTCAACAGTTGACTGCGTTTCGCAATATATGTTCGTTTGCGAATCGAGTTGAAAGAATGTTTTGCGAAATTAAATGGAGTTTTTCTGTTTCAATCACGCTGGTTGAGAGACTTTAGAATTATTTGGAAATAGAAGAAAGAAACATCGAAAAAGAAAACATCTTTGTTTCGTTTTTCCATTACGAGATTACAGTAAATTTTCCTTTATAAATTTTTGATTAAAACGTTTATATATACTGTATATATACATATTTTTGATTATGAGAATTGGAAGAAAAGCAATCAATTTAATGATAGACAAAAGTATCTGGTGGATGAATAGTACATGTAAGCAATAATATTGAAGTTTAGAGTAAATGCCAATGTGGTATAACCAAAATTGATTAATGTCACTTTTTTGATGACTTAATATTCCATGAAATATCTCAAATCTTATCAGATTTTTAAATTAAATTATATATATTTTTTTAATTTTTGTCGAATACTGATTGTTATCGCATATTTTTAATTTTAAAGGAGATTGATTCATTAGTTTGTGCTTAAAAAATTAAATAAAAATTGAAATGTGTTAAACAATAAATGATTAAAAAGGAAATTTGAATGGCTGTATTTGAAATTAGTATCATTCATATGATTTAGTTGTTGTCGCATACCTCATGGAAGGAGGGAAGAGAGGGATAGTTTCTGTTGTGAGGGAGAACCTATAGGTAGAAGTTTGACTGTCTGACAATGCTTGCAGGGACGACTTTTAGGGGGAGATACCCGCATTTGCGTATTGTATGGAAGAAAACCCGGAAAACTTCCACCAGGTACTCCGACTAAAAGCGGAAGATACTGAATATCACGCACCTCGTTTTTTGTAACAACAGTTTACAACAAAGCAGCCAGTGGGTTTGACCTCCGCCCTAACGCTCGCCAGCGTCGCACGCTGTTCACGAGTCAGACTAAATGAAACTTGAATAGTCGCATTTGAAATTGGTATCTTTAATATGTTTTAGTGCATCTTCATATTTGCATTATTTCATGTATCTACATATTTGATAATTTCTTGTATCTAGATATTTGAATAATTTCTATGTATTTACATATTCGTATCATTTTATGTTTCTTCATATTCTTTTTATATCAATCATAAAAGTAATTTTAATAAAGATCAATCTGATTATTTTAAATTACCAGATTGATCATTGATTGGCTTAAAATAGTAGAATTTTCATAATAAGATTTAAGCTAAATGCTTATTTAAAATAAAAAAATCATAAGAAAAGTTATTCTTGTAGTGAAGACTACGGAAAAAAATTGACAATATTATTAGATTTGCTGTTTAATATTTCACGATTGATGTAAACATTTAAACATCGTTCATTTTTATTTTATTAGTAACTTTCAATTGTCTTTTATTTAATTTATTACGATTAAGATAAAAGACTTTTTGATCTCTAAAAATCTTATAAATAGTGTCATAAAATATATCATAAATAATAATAACTTTTAGTATCATAAATATATAATATGTAATCATATAAATTTACTAAGCCCCATATGATCTGTGAATCTTTTAATTATTGCCATTCTACTGCCAAACGATCTGAAACCAAAATGCTCAACATTTGGAAACAGCAACTTTTTTAAAGAATAGCCAACAATACTTGCCTTTAAACCACCGGAACTGCTTTGATGGGATAACCGCCATACGGACATCTGATCATCAAATCTTCACTGGAGATGGCCGTCACGTTGGGCATAGATCTCACGAAAGCCGGTCCGTTGACATTGAGACGGGCGGAATGGGATGTCGAACCCACATCATTACTCACTTCACAAGTGTATTCACCACCATCTTCCATATGGGTCTCACTGATGTTCAAGAAGCTCACCATGTGGGCGTGGTCTGTGACGTAGTCTCCCAGTGAGATGCGACTGGTTCGACCTATGACGGTGCCATCCAGGTACCATGTGACACGAGGAGATGGGTTTCCAGTGGCTATACACCTCAACGATACAGTGTTGCCAGGATGAATAGTTTGTTCAGAAATACTGAGATTAAAGATGGTGGCACATCTAAAAGAGAAAAATAGCTTCAATCTAAGATATCGAAATTTTTGCTGAAAGTCTTATTTTTGATATAAACACTTGCGTTGAGCATTCACTTGCATTACACTTGCATTCAATGAGTACCTTAATTTTAGTAGTTTCATTCGCAAACCAATCAGTTTATTTATTGTTGAAAATTCCAGTAAGATAAAATGAATTGTCGGATTTAACATTGTAAAAAAAGATGCAACCATAGGTTGCTTATTTCTTTACTAATAACCTGGTGCAGGAAAACCTACATCAGGTCCATAGACCGCATCATTGGCATGATGCTAATGGCGACTGGTACATGGTTAAGGGTAATATGCAGCTTATGTTAGCGAGGAACCACGAGGGCTAAAAACGGGACTAATCCTCAAGACAACGCTCTACGACCATATTAGAAGGGGATATACCGTTTAAAGGGAATTCAGAACCTCTTCAAACTTCCATGGCACATCGGGACACGAACTCGAAACCTGATACACCAAGCTCCAGAGTGCTACACACTCAACCCTTCAATTAGTATATGCTTTATATTATATTAGACATTTATTTATTCTAATGCAGCTGACAAACTCTTAGACAATTGTCTACGATGCCTTAAGGCTAGTGCTGCACCGACATTATTCACCTAGCACTACCCAGGAGGTGCGTGTAGCTTGAAGATAAGCCACGGACATGGAGTAACAATACCTCCGCAATGTTCTGCGAGCCTATTAAACCGGGACTTACAATTTAAAGTGGACACCAAACCACTACACACATCCATGGCACCGCCAGGATTTGAACCCGAAACCTGTGGCACCAGCTCCAGAGTGTTAGCTACTCGGCCATGCATGCCCCTATATTATATACTAGAATATTAGAATCGCTTCCTGGAGGTAATTCTAATCTAACGTGGAAAAAAGAAAAACCCCTATTCCACTAGTCTGACGACAGGAATGCGCATAATGCTAATAAATGGACTATTCAAAGTAGTAAAAATAATACAATATTATGTTGATAAATCTTGTTATGTTATAGTTTTCAAATTACAGACATTTTAATAACAAGTCATTTACCTCCGAAATGACATGATATGCATCTTACTACCGGAATTCAGAAATCGAACCTTCTACTTCCGCCTTAATAATAGCCGCAAGAATAATTTTTAAATGTATCATGCACATCCTCAACGACCACACAGAAGATTTCCGTTTAGCTTTATTTGAATAATTTCGAACTGATATCTCCTAGTTCGACACACAGACTGTTATTCGTTAGTCAAAGCCTATAAATCTAAAAATATTATATGTATCAAATTGATAATATTTTAATGATTAATTTGAGAGATTCAATTTTTTATACCAAAAAAAAAAAAAAAAAAATCACCATGAATCTCTACAACTTGGAAAGGTTGTAACGCCTTATATCTAATCAATCATTTAAAATTATAATCTTTTTAGCACCATCTATTTTCTTCATCTTCAATGGCGCAACAACCCTATGGTGGGTCAAGGCCGTCTGCCTGGTGCCAGATTTATAGACAGAAGATATTTTTTTTATGAGGTATTGTTATGCACTACGGCCAACTCTTTATAGTCATATTAGACTAGGAGCTACGGTTTAAAGTGCATTCCGTACCACTACAAACTTATGTGGCACCGTCGGGACTCTAACACGACCATCAGCCACCAGCAGCCCTTTTATTCCAAACTAATTCATACTTTGATATTAATGCATTGAAACACGAAAATTAATAATTTTCGGAACTTCAAACGACACGAGAAAGTCGTTTTGAAGAAGCACGTTAATTTCATTTATTCTTCAGATGACAAGTAATTATTATTGAAACATTTTTGTTTTCACACATTAGATTGGTGTTGAAAAATGAAGAGACCAATTTTCGTGAAAAGTATTAAATTTAAGGTAAGACTAATGCTTTCAAACAAAATGTAAACGTCTACAGAGCATCTTTAGATGAATCATCTTTAGTATCTTTAGAGGAATAACCACTAGAAAATCTCCGCTTTTATTTCGTTCAGACGTCTCGATAAATAACGCAAAGGTTTTCTGAAATATTTTGGGTGAAGTAAACAGTTAAAATGAGTTTCCACCAAAGTTTGACGATAAATGATGTGGAATTTTATGTTAAAACTGGAAGTACAACACCTTCAAGTACAAATCGCTAGATATTAAAAATACGATGCCCAGTGTCATATTTAAACAGTTAAACGATAAAGAAGGATCTGTAGAACGAAAAACTGACGAAGGCAATCCAAGAGCAGCAATTCCAAACCTAAATCGACCTTTGTGCATTCTCAGCTTAGAAGCGAGCCTCTCTAATGGTCTTAATGCGATTAACAGATACAGAATTTTAAGTGTTTGTTTCTCAAAAAAGCTACATGAAAGAAGGCTGTTTGTTCCATCATTCACTTCTGTTCTCATTATAACCTGTTTAGCATTCTATGAAGAACGCCGACTTTGAAAAGACATCACTAAGAGAGATTATTTTGAAATAAAGGACCAGAAGTTTAGCCTTTTGTTCGACTTTTGCAGGAAAATAGCTGGCCCTTATTTAATTTTAATAAATGTTTGCATGTGTTAGGATAGATTAGTCATCTTATTTTGAAATAAAGGGACCAGAACTTGAAGCCTTCTATTCGGCTGTTCAAAAGTGTAGTTGGCGTTTATTTAATTTTAATAGTAATTACATGTGTTTGGGTGATTTAATAGATGATTATATGTGTTTGTATAGATGTTTAATAGATGATTTCATGTGTTTGTATAAATGTTTAATAGATGTTTACATGTGTTTGTTTGACATATTTCTGGACTGTTAGGATATTCACTAGATAAGTGGCCAGTTAGATTTCCAGATCTACACCCTTTACAGAGAGCAAGTCTTGGAAGTTATTGGGATAACAGCAAATTGTCTGCTATTTACCAGTACATAAAAATAGCTTTGTTTGAGAAATGAAACTGACAGATTCAGAGGCAAAAAGCTTGATTTCCAGGAGGAATTCATGTGAGATGCATGATTTTAAGAAGTTATCATATTTTCTATCAATCCATTTTTTTTATCGGTAGGGCAAACTAAGTTTTAGAATTTCCAGAACTGAGAAGTTCACACATCGATAGCAAGAAATCCTACATATGGATTATAATTATTGCCCGTGATACTAAGTGATATAAGAATAAATAACATTTTAATGAAATCAATGTTGTTTTCTAAGAAAGAGGCAATGGAGTGGGCCCAGGGAGTATTTTCAGAGGTAACTGGCTTACATTTATATGTCGTTATTATGAACTCTGTTTTAGAACTTCCGGCACTGCGGAATCCTACCATTTTCATACGCATACACAATAAATGTTGTTGATTTTTTTTTTTTCATATTTATCAGTTTATTTTTAGATATGGGAGAGAATCCATACATAAAATATCTATGGGAAGATGACTGGAAATTTCTTATAGGCAGATGGATTGTTACTGCGGAACAGAATATACTGTATTGAATATGGTTACCAAAGTACTCTTACCAGATATTTTTCAGTTCGGCCGTTCCCTGTGCTCCATCATTGTCATTGTACACGAAGCACTGGTACATCCCCGATCCTCTCGACGCAGCGACATGATGTGCAACACGTCACGGGACAACAGTTGACGGTTGGACGCAACAACCTGTCTCTGGTCCTTCTTCCACGATATGGTGCGCAAACCGGATATCCGGTCACGTTGCAGGTGAAGGTGGCTTCCTGGCCTGTGTTCAGAACCTGGTGCGATGGAAGCAGAGTCACCTGCAATGGAGCTGGAAATATGACAGAACAAAATTAATAATTACTCTACTACATATACTACTGGCCATTCAAATGCAACATAAGGGACAAGTAATGTGAAATTTAAATTTTTATACAAATAACACGAATGGGGAAATGATTGAACATTTACCTCACTTGAGTTGTGAAGAGGAAGAAATCAATATTTTTTATGTAGTTGCAAATAAATGCTGATACACGCCTTGGATTTGAAATGACATAGATTTTGATGTGTTCTTTAGAGAGCTAGTTTATTCATTTTGCACATCCTGGATGCAGTGGATGGAAGCGGATTAAAAATCATCGACTTGATGTATTCGATGGATGATAAATCTTGAAAGCGGGCCGGCGAAGGCAGTTTTGCATTCTGATAAAAGTTTCTGACAAAGAATTGCTTAACATATGTGCTATTGGCGGTCTCGCATTATCATTTTGAAATAGTGTCACTGATAAGCCTGGAAAGTTAGGTAAGAACCCTGTGTTGGTTGTTCAGTGTACTGGCAAAATATATGAAATGGGAGGGGGAATAAACACATACTATCCCAAATCATATTATCAGACGATATGGCTATGCTTAAAGTAAGAGTTATGAAAGATATCGATAATATTCTCCTCTAGTCAATTGGAAGAATATACTATGGCAAACAGTACATAGGCGGCTCTACACCCAATATTCCACAGGAAACAGCATAGTACAATAATATGATATGACCGTCATGGTGTTGGCAAAATCTTAATTCATCTATAAAAACAATGTTGTACTACTCGTTTGTTCATTTTCAGAGAAGTGCTCAATTTCAATAATGGAGAAGCAAAACGTTTGTGGTCTAGAGTTGAAGATAATTACGTCAATAACTACTCTGCTGAAATTCCTCTTGCAATGATTCAAAAGATATCGAGCTGACATAAATGTACGAGCATAAATTTTTGCTCAAATAGGCTATATTTCAAGCATTGTGTTTTCTGATATTCCATTGTGATCTGACCGACTAACATGTTTTGCCTTATCAATTCTGTCTTCACGTGTTTGGTGAGACGAGGCTGGTGCAATTGTTCCGTTGGTCTGTTAAAAACAAAAATATAAATGACGATTGACACCCACACTCTTCTATGAGACATATTGAAACTTTTTCAAGCAATAATAAAAAACTCCGCACGAAAGAACAACAATTCTTGTTCTTATCTTCCTTATTTTATAGTTAATGCAGGAGTTTCTACGGACATTCTTGGATGTGCGTTGACACTTCAACGCTGATCATTTTGCATATTCTATCGATCGATATATATGCGTAGAGCAAAATTCGCCGCCAGTTGGATGCTTTCTTCGTGGTGTTGAATTTTGACTGGCCAAAAGAAAACCACGAGTAGAAAACTACACTACTGACAGTATAGTTTTCTACTTATTCGTGTATAAAATCTAGTTAACACAGCTATTGTAATTTAATTTGCAATTATTAATATTAATTTGTAATTAAAACTATTAATTTTCTGAATCATTTTATATTTATGCAATGAAATTAATATTTTTATCGAAAAGTTAAAATTTGATATTTTAAATTTTTAAAGCAAAATGTATTTTTAAATTTTCTTCTTCAATGTTAAAAAGCAGAAATGATCTAATATTATGGATCGATAAAAAAGCCACTATTACTATGAATTTAAGATGGTTGGCAAGAAAAACTACTCGGAAAAAAAGTTGGAAGGAGGTAGAGAACGCAAATAGGAATCAGAATTACTTAGAAAAGAATAGATGGATAAAATACAAACATAATAACCAATATTTTCTTACATGATTTTTCCATTTCGAAATATCACATAAATTTTTTCTGGTTACATACGTATGATGTTTGTCAATTTATCTGTTCCTTTTTGCTTCTGAGCTAATCGAACAATACATTCGGTATTGAAATATATCAAGGTAAATTTCCTAGGAAAGGACAGACTTGGAAAATGGTATAGGTTTGTAAAACTAAGTTCTTCTCAAGAATGTAACATAAACCTTTAGAAGGATGTTGATATTGCTCACGAATTAGTTCAAGATCCATCCTGGAAGAAAATCAAACGGTTAGACTTCTTAGATGTTTAATTCTTCTTTTTCATAAAGGAAAAATATATGTAAAAATAAATGCATCTTTGAAGTAATCACATATCATTTTCTTCGAAATCAATGGATTGACTTTATTAGCTACATATTTATCGTGACCATCTTCAATAGAAACCCCACAAATTCAGCTTTTGGTTTTGCTCCTCAATGTTAATGTGCTCAAATCAATAGAATGCAATTTAATCTTCTGTTTGAGCTCTCGAGCCAAATAGTTGAGCTCCTAGAATCCCAATGGGTTAATTCTTGGCAGAAATCCCAATATGAATTCTCAGTTTTGTTCAACGTTTGGGTCTTGAAATGAATATTCCAGTTCAAAATTCCAACGAGCACACCCTAATAGAAACCCATGAATTTTCGGTATTGTTCAGTCTTTTGCTTCAGCCGAATATCACCACTGGAACGAAATGCTAACACCAATAAAAAATCCGGTTAAATTAGCCTGGAAATAAAATACAAAAATGATCGTAGAGCTAGACAACCATTAGAAAAACCGCAACTCGCTTGAAGTTCAAATGTTTGGGTCTCGAGATAATTATTCCCAGTTCAGAATCCCAATGTGTGCCAACTTACCAAACCCTTTTGTGTTTAAAAATATAAAAAGGGCCTTTCTAGTTAAAAATATCAAATACTCTCAAAATTATTTTTCCAAAGTTAAATACATTTTACAGTTAACTTACTTAATAGACCGACCTAACGTATCTTCCCTTACTACATATTTTATAAGCCATGATAAGATACTGAATCACGATCCATCAATTAAAAATTGAACCGATGAACACCAACATAAAGTGTATTCATTCACTTTACTTTATACTGAAACGTGATTTAACTTAATAAATACATTAAGAGGGAAAGACATTGATCGACTGCGATTATTGACCTCGTCACCACAAGAGTGCTCTCAACCCCTCTCTCTCGATGCTGTGCAGGACGATGCACTGGTACTTCCCCGGCGTCCTCTGCATCGTGCTCCCTCCTTGGGGATGCTGAGGCCCTGCGACGAGCCACACTCGTCCGTCTTCCTTAACGGGGCTCAGGTGTCGCCGTTCTCCCAGTCCCCTCATCCACCTGGAAAAAGAAAAAAACCCATCATGCTTTAGTGTGAAGAGTAAACGGAAACATTGCCTCTCCTCCTATTAAAAAATTATTTTAAAAGATAAAAGCCAATTATAATGTGTTTTGAAAAATTGTGGAAGACAGAAAATGAATAATACTTTTAATAGCAAAGATATGCAGTTTTATGCAACAAATTACTCATACCATAAAACTGCATAAAATATGTAATATGTTTATATAATAGTTATACTTTTCCTTATATAGTTAATCACAAACACTACTATTGTAAAACCAAGGATCCCAAATACCTGTGCGTTAATATTATATTGGAAAACACGGTTTTTTCAAACGAAAGATATTGGCCAACTGTTTTTTTTCATAGCTTTCATTAAATTATTCCCCACAACATATAGCACTCAAGAGCTGTAACACTAACCAAAAGTAAAAGTTGAGCCTTTCAAAAAGTGGAAATAATCAGCTATCTAAATAAACTAATAAAAAATACAAATTAAGAAAATATTATATTAAAATCATACTTATTTAACCAATTTTGACAAAAGTGCGTGCACAACGCCTTCGATAGATATAGTAGATAAACAGTCGACTTTGAAAAGGCCCGCATAACAGGGTAAAGGCAGGCTTAACACAAAACTTCACCTCAAAAGCGGAAATCTCAAAATGCGTCCAGCAACAGTAAAGGAAAATACTACAGACTGCATCTGGGTAGAGGTGCAGGAAAGCGCGGCATGGCACGTGGATTGGAGGCAGCTCGTCCCAGAGGGACATCTGTTTCATCAGACGCTGAAACTGATGATGCCAGCTCCTGCAGAGACGCCACCCTTTTCTCACGAATAAGACGATGGAGTGTGCAGTAAAAGATCGCTGCTTAAGGAAAGTAGAGAAAAGATGCAGCGCTCAAGACTCTCTTTCAAAGCTTGAAAAGGTACCTCTTTTTATGTTGCTGTTGCTTGCCTTTTAGTTTGAAATAAATCATGTGCTCTTAGAAGTTTCTATTGAAGCACTCGGGAACTGAAATTTATAATATCGCACAGCTCTTACGGAGCTTAACATTATCGAAATCATACGTTTAAACATACGAACTGAAAACCAAAGTTGGAAACATAAAGAAGTTGGAATGTACGAGCAATGAGCATGAATATACTTGAAAATATACTAATTTTAAAAATCCCATCGAAATATACGTGGAAATGTATACGACTTTTCTCTGGCGTTCGGCACCACAGGTATCGAACGAGCTCAAACACACGTTTGCTATGGCCATGGGTGTTTGTAGTGTGTCTCGAATCCACTTTCCTTTAAACCGTAGGTCCCGGTCCCAATAGGATCGCAGAGCGCCGTGAGCATTGTTACTCCTCGTGTCCGTGGCTTACCATCACCAGCCTACACGCGCTTGTACACAGAAACATCGGTGCAGCCCTTATGGCGAAAATATCACGGTCGATTTGCGTCAGCTGCATTAGGAAGTGAAAAAATATGCTGATTTTTCTATGTGCCATGTGGCAGTACTGCACTCTGAAGAAAAATTTTATTCATTCTGGAAATTCTTTAAAACTCGAGCACACATTACAAATAAAACCACGTTTTTCAAAGATCTATACACACTTCCCTATGCAATGTTCTTTGGTTTTTTACACTCCATCAACTTCTTCTCTTTCTCATGTCACGACCTCCGGTAAGTTCTATACACAAATAAATAATGTCGTATATTTAAAGACAAACTACCGTAATAAAATCACAGATATTTAATGTATATCGCTTTCAACATATTTTGAATACTTCTTTCTTTATTTCAACATATATATGTCATTTAAAAATATGTAGAGAGATTAAAAACAGTCCTGAGGCATGTAGCACTCTTTTTCATGATTTAGTAGCTATTAATGTATTGTATATAAAATGCCCGCAAAAATGTATTCTAAACAGACTTAAAATTCCTTTTTGGAAACCGCTGCAAATTAAAATAATGCAATGATTATAAACGTGAAATCGAAGAACATCTCTTCAATGTTTCATGTTATTTTAAAAACATTTACAGAAAAACAACTACACATCTAAAACTCTTTAAAGCTTAGTATAATAAAGAAATACCCACAACAACAAATTAATGAGGATAAAGTTTCCATCATGTGACTCCACAATATATACACTCAAAACATTACATCAACATAATGTTGCTTGGAAACAAGTTACGTTCAACACAAGCTGAAAAACTACATCAATAAATTGAAAGTGTTAAATATTACATTGGAAACATGGCCCTTTTTTAGCCACGAGAAATAGGAGGTGCACTACCTCACCGCCGGATAAGTGTACTTGAAATAGCGGAATTTCCCAAAAGGTCTCGCCACCGCATGAGTAAAGAGTGGTTTAAGGCTAAACAAAAACTTCACCAAAACGAAAAAATCGAAAAATGCTCACAAAACTGCAAAAGTAAATGTATTTCACAGGGGGAATGGCATTTGGGTAGATAGAAAAGGGCATGCAGCGATTTGTGTAATGGAGGCAGAAGCTGTCCCAGAGGGATACCAGACGATAAAATTGATGATGATACCAGCCTCAGTGCGGCCACCATTTTTCGCCAAATAAAGATGAAATGAGTGTGCAGAGAAAGATCGCTGCTGCTCAGGAAAAAGTAGAGAAAGTCAT